>LUCH01003727.1:7527-60148 GCA_013368495.1 Paragonimus heterotremus | reverse complement strand
TAATAATAATAATAATAATAATAATAATAATAATAATAATAATAATAATAATAATAATAATAATCGTAAGGTGATGTTGAGCGCCATATTCACAGAAGGGAGCTGTTCACAAATCCAATGATGACAAGACGTAACACGAAGTTGCACGTATAACGCCAGGATCAATGGAATCCAACAGATTCGTACATGCAAGTGACATAAGAAATGCGGCAAAGAGAGGTATATGCACACAATTCGACAGCACTCACCTCTGGATATCGTCGAGTAGAGAGAAGATGCGGCCAAGCAAGATCTCTGGCATCTTCGCGACGTAGAAATTGACGAACGGGGTCCGAAGTTGTCTGTTTTCGATCGTGTGCAGATTGCTGTTTGCCACCGACAGTAAGCTTCGGGGTTTTTGGTATAGTAAACACATGATCCTGTGCGGTACTGTTACGACTGGGTTCCGTTGACAGGCTATCTTGTTTACTTGTCCGTTCCAAGAGTGTCAACAACGACTGCACCCTCGCATGTTCCCCGCAAGCGAAATACCACTATGTAGTTGGTTTAGATAGAAAACGGAAGCGTTGAAGCACGGACACGTAGAGGAAATTCAGAATGGCTGATCAAAACAATCTCCATCATTTAGAGAGACGACCCCCTAGCGAAATAGAAGAGGCTTACCCGCAGTGCATGGTCGGCCAGTCCGTAATCAGCGGGGACACGTCGCAACAGTTCGGCTAGTTTGTGATGGTGCTGGCGTTGACAAAGAGGCCCAGAGACAGAATCATCCTGCCCCCCATCACCATCCTGCAACTCGAGCAGATAGCACAAACGAACCATTTGTGCGCAATCGGCAAACCGTTCGGCCAAATTTAACGCAGCATCCGGGCGATGCAACCGGTCGGCTTAATATACAAAAAAGAAACAAGAACATGGAGTGTATGCAATAGTTTATCAGTACAAGACGTTTGATAGAATGCCAACTAACAGTAAAAAGCATCTCAGACGCCGAAAATCCAGTTTCCTGTATTTACCCATGAACAGACAGTCATCAAAACATATCGTTAAGCGCAGGATTGAGGTCTACTACCACCAGCTGTTCGTAGTTCCGAGGTGAGAAAGCACCGGTAACAGCTGCAAGTGTAAGGAAGTGCGGGTTTTGAGGCATTACTCAACACAACCGGACAGTAACACGTTCAATGATGAGTGGCTGGGAACCTAGTTAATTTCAGTTTGAACATCACCCACAATTGGTCGCACCGTTCCCATCCAGACCTGCCTTCCGGTCAGTCTCTTTCGAAAAGAAGCGTTAGACTCAAGTTTCGCTCTTGTTACAGCTCGTCGGTAGTGCACATCCTTGAAATGATCGGGATTAGAACTCCGGTCACGCTTTCATGGGGCAACCGTGTTGATCACTGCACCGCTGACCACATTAGACAGGACCAAATGATCAATTCCGGATGTTCAACCACTTTCGCTTGTGAATAATGATCAGGTTGCCCGATCGCCTCGAGAGAAGACACAGTTACTGTCCATTAACTCCAATCGATAGTTCCTCGATTAGGACTTCCGAGACAGGTAAAAATCTCCAAACCCTAATCCTGAACATGATGAGGATATGCACTACTGACGAGCTCTAACAAAAGCGAGACTCGGGTCTAGTGTTACTTTTCGAAAGGGACTGGCTGGGAAGTCCATTTGAATGTGAAGGTTACGATCATGTATGAATGATATTCAACGTGAAAGTAGCAAGACAGTAGAAATAATCAATTCATATGACCGGTGTGATGCACGGAAAGTTGCTTGATCTCCAGCTTCATACCATGAAAACAGATCAGGACGTTCGGGCTAAAGATAACACGATGGTAAAGTCATTAACTGTCTCCAACACAGTCGGAGTGTGGTATCCTGCTTTTACTAACCAGATTTGAGCAGATAGACTCCATGTCAACAAGTGTGTCGTGCTGTAATAACTAGTGTCAATTTCTTGTGACGCCACTTATCAACAAATCAACATCCATCCTGACTGATATTTCTAACGACGTTTCAACCGGCAACCTGAGTGTTAAGAGCTAAATCAGTTAGATTCCAGCTTGTTTATCCAAACAGGCCAACATCTCGTCAAAACCACGTTTAGTCACTTGATACACATAAATATGGGTTAGACCGTGACCGTCTATTTCAAGCGAACTCTATTAACCAAATTCGAACCCGAGACAAAAAGGACCAGTGCCACTACTGAAACCAAAATTGTATACAATTACGAAGGCAACTAACAATGGAACGAAAGTCAATGCTCCCGTGGAGGTCCCGATACTTTACCTCCTCTCTTGCATAACCCAATGCGTTAACTCCAGAGCAGTAAAGGAATACACTGTTTTTGATACGCCAATGAGCAATCGAACATTGAGATGCATATAGGCTGATGTAGAATTCATAACAGAATACCGAATTTTCAATTTTGCGTGGCGCTGAAATGTACAACTAGCAAATAGTTCAAACATTATGGGAAAACAATGGTGGGTTAAGTGAACTTCGAAAATACCCTGGGATATGGATCGGCTGATCCATATGGCTTTGCAATAACTCAGCAAGAAATCCATCTCCTGAGGTTGTTCAAAAATTTGGCACAAATAGTGGAAGCTTGACTCAATGTGCAGAGACAGAACGAGGGTAAGAGCACGGTACATGCGCACCTTTGAAATTAACAGTCGATAAACTACACAATGTGAAGACCGGGCTGTTGTATCCTTAGCTACAAACAATAAAGAGGTAACAATCCGCGATTTTTACATCAGAAAACTATGCCCAGATGAACCTATGACAGCCTTCTCCAAGACCATTATGATACTTACCAGACAGCTATGACCCCAAGTCTATACCAGAGAGTAGGCTGTGAGGTACTTATTAGTGGTCAACGCGTTATTCACTCGCACATGCGTATGTTCGATTTATAAGCAGCGAGTAATAGAGGGAGTTATCGCAAATACATCATCGAAAGTTCAACTAATAAAATCACGTATAAGTAAAAAGTGTTCGCGTGTACCGAAAATCAGCATGTTCTCGGTTAAATAACGACTTTCATATATAAGGTGAACATAACAGAGATTGTTACCTCGTTTAGGTTAAACGGAATCACTGGCAGTAACAGCTCCCTTTGGTGCTAACAACTGGCAACCTTCATTAAACTCTCATATATCGTTAGTACTGCAATAATGCACTGTTAGCTTCATTCTTTTTATCGTTCGTCACTCCATCAGCATTTACTTTAGCCAATTATTTAAAAGGATCACAACTCCAATCCCTAGGACGATTATATCATCACCTGTGAGCACACACAACCAACCACAGAAAAAAAACGTCATACTTCTAGTAGACCTTAAACTAGTTATTTTACGGTGGATTTAAAACGGTTTCCTTATGAAAAAACGTCTACTCTTTTTTCTAAGTAGTACAAACATGGTGGACATTTTGAGAATGCACTGCTTCGAGATCAGTTTAGCCCAGTGAATGTGCAGAAAACAACCTACCGAAAAGTCTAGTGTGAGACTTGAACGGTAAGCTTGTCCTCTAGGATCTCCTTGAATGTTAATTCACTGGATCGTGAAACACACCAGCTGTACAGGAAGACGACAGAACTCCGGCTTGAAGTCATCAAACTATGTTCAGTCGGTACCCGTGAGAAGCTACAGAGGAAGTCGTACATGGTTAACAGTAATATTATCAAATTTCAAATTTTTCCAGACACTGCAATCGCCTAGAGGAACTACAGTGAGAGAAGTACCCCGGTGCTGAGTTGATCATAAGATAGATAATCCCGGGAAATATGGGCCGTGGATTCGAGTTGGATAACGTTAGCTGGCTTAGTTCAACAGACCACTATGACAGTAGTACGTTTTACAGATGTATCTGTATACGAGTATCCAAACTGCGACATGTGTTTGTGTGAACGAAAATAAAACCATACACTCATCCTGTGATGCGATGTTCAACATATAATTGTCAGTGATGGTCATACAGATGAGTTGTAACGATTATCCGAAAATGTCCCATCACAACTGCTACCCAATTTCGCACTGAAATACAATACAAGACTGCCTATTCTAATCTAACCACTGATTCGATGTTCCCACCAAATGTGATGCAAAAATGTACAAAGACAACTGGTTGCCGTCCATCTGGTTCTACAAAAAAACGCAATTAAAACACGAACAAAAGTTGTACAAATGTGGGCAACAGGTAGTCTGCATTCCAATTCACCAGAGAGAAAAAAAACGAAGGGATGTATAGAGGAAGTTGAAATGAAATTGAAAAACTACCTACAATGTGTCGACTGCCATTAAGACGGACTATGTAAATATGTGGGATGAGTGAACAAGGCTTTAATTCCATTTGTGTTATGCAAATTTTGGGTCTACTCATAAATCAGTACAAAGTGGATACACAGAAAACGACATGCGATGTAAAACAGAATTCGATTGATAAATGAGTTAAGTGTTTACACGATAACCCAGATAACCACGAGTTGAGGGTTAAGCTGCGGTTAAGCTGCCAGTACAGGAAAGCACAGCAGCGTACCTACGTAAACTAACTTAAAAGATGCAAACGGCACACTTCCAGCAGAACGACAAGACAATGATGCCAGTCAAAAGTGATGACAGATGCGATACACCTACCAATGGCGTCGATAACCAGCTTGCGCAGTTGAACAAACCAATGACGCATACGTCGCAATCGCTGCACAATTTCCAGGCGCTGTTTGGAAGAGTCAGTCTCCGTCGCCGAGTCAGATGCTGCACGCGAGGACCACACCCAAGAAGAATGACTAGTGGCCCAACGCAAACGTTGCTGTGCCACACCCAACAGATAGCCGGCCCAATCGATTGCTCGGGCAGTCGCATCTTTCGTCAACTGCGACGTATCAGCAGTCACAAGTCCCGGATCATCGCTAGTAGTAGAATCGGGCGCCAATTCACCACAGCCCAACCTGACCAGATTTTCGAACTGAAGATGAAAGAGATTTAGAAAGGAAACGGAAAGATTAAGAATGGTTCACATGCGAGTGGAGGAGGAATCTTTATTTAGTTAGATGCAAGGCTGATAATACTCTCGGGTCGTTGAACAAAAACTAGCATGGGCTTACAAAATCTTATTACGACAGGCAAATGCAATGGACAGTAAGGAATTGAAGATGACTTGTAAGTAACTGTGCCGCAGCAGCTAACAAAATGAAAATTGTAGCTTGAACACGAACAACGTACTTTGGCGATCAGTGAGAGCGAGATCACTGTGTACAACGGGATCAAGATACGATCTGTGACGTCCTTGAGACATCGTGTGACATGGAGTAGTGTGACAGGAACTGACAGTTTCTGAGTTGACAATGTTCGTAGCCAGAAATCATGTCAAACTATGAGTAGGCTAATATATATATATATATATATATATATATATATAGGAGAGGGACTGACATAGGCACTAGCAATGTTGACATGGTTGAACCCGTTGACCGTTTGGGGCGTACAACGAATAAGCACAGATGCTTATCTAGATCGCGTTACTCTTTGAACTGTAGAACACTGTTACAAAACGTCGAATCGTGTTGAGACATCCCACACAACGCGTTAATGTAGTAATTAATGTAAGGCACACCGATGACGAGATTAACAGGCTGATTATTGAACAGGTGGCAAACACAACTGCCAGGTGAAAAGGACACCTACACAGATTTTAATGTCAGCGTTTCAAATTCAGGTCATACGCTGGCCGTCAGGTTACCACTTCCAGTCTAATCCGTCATTCTTAAACAAGGCAGGAGGTGACTTGACATCGGTCAGATGTAATCACGTCAACGAAGACGGGATTACTATGATCACAGATCTAAAGAATCTAACAGCCCCGAAGACGCCTCGGCGAAATTCGTTTTTGCTGACACAGTATTCCCATTACATAGTCGCTGTTTTGGAGCATTACTGGCTGTAAACTGAATGAGAGCAGGTATACAGTCTTTCCAGTCATGTGACAATGAACTGAAGTCTCTGATCGATGTAAGAAATTCCAGTCCACCCCGTCAGTCTTCACAGATTAGCAGTATCGTCTGCACACACTAAGTCTCGAAGTCTAGTGCATAAGAGCACTTCCACACCATCACATCCACAGCCTGTCAAACGATACTTTAGAACCTCGCCTACCATAAAGTTGTGAAGGAGAATGAAGACTAAACAGTCTCGTTTCATCCTAATTGAGGCGATAGCGTGATGTAGACTCTAATCCGATCTATACATATATAACCACGCGTTGTTTATCAATGTTAAGGTATGCCTCATGTCAACCAAATTAAATTTCGTATATAACTCCAGCTAATGTCGCTGTTACAATAGCTGTGGTCAGTTCACGACAAATAAAACGGATCTTGAAATTGCACTGCAAACCAAATCGCAAAAATAAACAAAACATACATTAGGACGTGCAGAGAGGGGTTGTTCAAATGTCTAGATCGATAGAAAAGTGAATCAACTAAAAGATGTTTTTGTGATTCAACATAACCTGAGTGAGCTAGCTGGGCTTGAGCAGAATCGGCTATAGATTAGCTCCCGTTACAGAAGAAAGGGAACATGAATGTCTACTAAGAATGAAGTTGAATGAGTGTCCGAGGTAACAAAAGGGTTCTAACAAGCGGACATATGATTCACAGTTAACTTTCTACGGGAATGCGAAAGCTGCGATCATTTGCGAGTGACGATAAAGTTATGCAAAGGAAAAAAACCAGCATCCCCTACTACTCATCAGTTAATGTTCTATACAAGGAACTATCTAGAGCTTTCCTGTTTATGACAATGCAGCGCATACACACTGGTATGTAATCTAGTTACGAGCACAGTGCCAAATGGTTGCCTCGTGGTTAATTATCTTCCTCCCTCTAGCAGGACTGCTGTGAAGCCTAGGCATTCGAATCGATCAGGAACACATGTGCATTCGACGCCAACATAGTCAGCATGCCATAACCATTTACGATTACATTGTCACTAATAACAGTATAAGATAGTGTAAGTAGGTATACTTAGGTTTACACGTTGTAATTACGAAGGAAATAATACTTATTTACATGTACAAAGTAATCACTATCGGCACAAGCTCTCAACGGAAAGCAGGAGCCACTGAGGTAATGGGAACTCGAAACCCCAACCATATGATTGAGAGTCAACGTTACGAGTTATCTTGGCAATTTGGCCACATAATTTAAGAAGATTTTGCTGGGAATGGAAACCATTGGAAGTACAGCCACATTCGCGCGCCGCATCTGTACTCAACGATAGCGAACTCCTCATAAGCCAACTGTCGGGTTTGCCCGCTTACTCAGGTAGCAATCAATTTGTAGTCACTGGTATGTGGTGGGGAATTCGTTGGCATAAAGTGAACACCATTCATAGTCGATAGCAATTATTGTATTCAGAAAAATTCTCTAGCCGATCTTTTTAGAAAAGAAGCATCAGACATAACTCTCGTTCTTGTTAGAACTCGTCAGTAGTTCATATCCTTACCATGGCATGTTCTCACGAGGCAACTCTGTTGACCACTGCGCTAATGATTTCACATAAGGCAGGATCGAAGCATCATATCAAAAATACCCAGTCATATTCACTTGTCCGATACAATCTCATGCAATTAACCTATGTCAATTTACGATCAAGTATATGCCTTTACCATAATGCTTGCATACTTGCCTACCACCACAGTGATTTCTTTGACCAATATACCAGAAGTCTTTAAACTTTGTCTAATCTAACTGTTACTCTGCGCTTTTACACCAGTCGACCTGTAAGAGAGACAGTAATTGAACTAGTTGGGTTTGTACAGTAAACCCTTTGGCCGCCTGGCATAGGAGAGATCTGCGTTGAGCACAGCATAACACATGGTTTATTGGGTCTTGGTTGTTCTATGGTTTCTTCAAGAATTATTGTGAAGCTGCTGTTTTCTGATTTTGTGTTTCGCGGCGTGTATAATACAGTATGGATGAAACCTACTAGATGAAAACGAAGTCATATGACGCTTAACAAAATCGACGGAGCAAAACGCACGATCAAATATCAACCAGCAGCTGACTCTATTTAGGTTGGATTCTGTGTGAAGAAGGAGGACTTTTCGTACGGGGAACAAGCTCCATGAAGAGATGCTCAATGGGGAGAGAAGTTGAGATAACCGACAAAAAATGGTTATACTTCTAGGAGTAGTTTAGAAGATCATGTTTTCCATCACAGCATGCGTCAGTCACTTAAAGACATCAGGCATATATCCTCTGTACTCCTGTGACCTACGCTCACTGTTCCCGCGTGTAGACCTTGTTATATTTACTGCATGACAGAAGGACACTTGTCTCGGTGATATGACATCAGGCCAAGTCATTTGGATGACCGACCATGTGAGCTGAGTTGGATGTCACTGGTTAACCGGACGACCATAGAAGCGCATCTTATCGAACGGCAATAAGAACTGGCCAGTGGACAGACCAAGACATTAGGTTGTCAATTTTATAAACATCTCCGCAACAACTGTAAAGAAATGAATAGCATGCTACAGTGCAACTAGTGCGAAATGAGACGCCAAGAAGCAGACGAAAAATAACCCTCAACCGATAGAGATGATCTACGTTTACTATGGTTATTCGTAACGAAACAGTTTATAACAATTCCAGTGCCTAGTCCCAGAGTCGACCCGAACCGTAAATCAAGAGACCGGAACACGGACCAACCGACAAAGCACATATACTGTGCGACCGTCATCGGCCATAAGACACTGCGGTTGATCTTTGTGGCAGTGAGCCAGAGCAGTTTCAGTTAGTCAGTACCGGTATGAACTTCATATGAGGTGTTTGTGCTTGACAGTAGCGCAATAATAGAAAACTTTGATTCCAACTGAAGTTGAAGGAAACGATGTATTCATATGTGAATGGAAGAAACGAAATGTGTTGTAAAACCATTTGTTTCAGGTTGTGGGAAAATTCATAGACTGCATCTTACAGAGAGGTAAAGAGCGCTCACATGTGTATGGGACATTAAATTACTCTCTAACAACAGAATGTATTCGAACTTCTATCTTGATCATCACATTTTAATCCTACTGAACACGTTCAGAATCGGTTAGACTGTACTGTTGAAGAGGACAGTAACATCACAGGTCTTCCTTAATCAGAACATGGCCCTATCGATGCACTGAATAAAATAACTCGGGAATCGATTGGAACGCGCATGCAAAATAATGGAGGATGGTATCAGTGCGAACAAAGCAGTGACTAAATGATAAACTAGTAACAGGTTAAGGCTGGCAACACAATGGTTTCTTGATTTGAACATGTCCGTTATAGGAGCAGGACAGTTGTTGGGGGAAGTCTATTTTCCTCACAAACAACTTATTTTTCGAGATATCATCGAAAAATAAATTGTGACTTTGAATCCCATTTGCTCGCGCCACAACGTGTCAAAACTCAATTTTGGCGCACGTTTCTCCTGAGTCTGTGATTGGCCCGTCCCACTTTCAATGCACCAATTCAAGTGGGATTCTTCAAAGCCATCGAAAGACTACATATATGCAGACGCTCGTTTGCCATGTTACCTTTGGTTTGAGAGCAAATACAATCTCGACTGAAGGTCAAGGTCTTCTCTGTTATGCTGGGGTTTTCGGGTATTGCTAAGCCCTGTGCTACGTTTCGTGATTCGTATAGACGTGCGCTAGACATTTCTGATTATCGTTGACCAGCGGGTCATAACAACAGCCATCCAGTAAGTGCGACAGGTGAGGCCTAACAAACTATTCCAGAGAGAGTCGAAAAAAGTTTGTTCGGAAGTTGCTCGAGGGAATGTCATAAGTAAATTAAGTGGACAAATAAGATGACCAAGAGTACATGCATGGTACAGTTCCCCGTTTCGATGAGTATGTGAGCACGATCGACCAGATTTAACAATGGGAAAGAAATCCGTAGGGGGAACCAAAACTTGGCACTTTCGCATCAAGGAAGTTGCAAACTGAATAATAGTCAACATGAATCGAACAACGAAAAAATCAGCAAAACAAAAAACCGATGTGAAACCACGGATAAATCCAGCAACGCACCTCAAACTTTGACTGAATGACAGATCATAAAAACAGATTGCCTGTTTGGGAGGTTACTATACGGTATTCGAAATATGCATGTGTTTTGGCTAGCAATCTAACACAAAGTCGTCAACTTTGCTCATATATATAGCAACAGAACGTTGAAGTGGATTGAATTCAAGATCAGAATTCGGTCATTTCACATAAAGTATGCGTCAATTGTCTGCAACAGTAGTCAACTACAAGCGGAACATAGAAGAAACTTACAAAGCTCAACAATACATCACCAATACCAAAGGGACGAGCGTCGGTAAGCCAACCGGCCAGATAGTGAGTCTTTGGACTGCCAGGAGTATCGGTGGCCTTGTATAGCGTTGTCAGCTGACGGTCTCGATAAGCCGATACCGTAGCTAATCCAACCTGGACAATGAGAGAAGCGAGCGTCGTTGAGACTGACAACCATGTTGCAAGAAAACAGCATAAAACGGTCCGTGATATCAACAAACCACGTGCCACAACGTACATGGAGAGAAGACGCTACAGATAATTAATGTGAACGACTGATTGTCAAGTTTACGGTTCAAAGTCATCCGAACTGGCATAGTCAGCCCGTTCTGCACGTATATGGTGACGCAACCTGTACTCAGTCGCACTCTGCAAAATCTGTGCGATCTACGTAGAGTAAGATCAAAACATGCCTGGCGGGGCATTGTCATGTGACAAACAGTATTGAGTGGAATTGTAAATTCACGGATAGCATGCTCAGATAGGCTGGCAGTGCGATACGTCCCCGTGATGGTAGTCGACTTAAAATAATCACTAAAGAATGGCGTACTTTGGGAACAACCAAAAAAAAGTCCTACTTCTGGTCAAACACTACAAGAACTCAATAAGTTTTCCATATCACTAAACATACTGAAATGACAATTAGGTAGCATTGAAATTCTGTCCGCGTGTCCTGCACGTGTATCCCTTCTAACGGAGAAGGACAGGAATCGATTGGACAATTAGGTGATGCACACAAGGAGCAATGTTACGTAAAGTCGAATCGGCTAGACAGATTAGTCGCGTCTCAACTTGGAGCATCACGGTGGAAGACATAACCTATGAAAGACAAACACCTGTGATGCAGTTCACACAGAGCACACTCGTCGCAAAATGCAACCATGATTTAATAGTTTGGTCATGTATGTGATGACCAAACAAGAATATCAGCCTGAATGAACGTTGAAGACAATCACAGCGACCAAGATATTAAATTCCTCAGTACTGTTTCTTGTTCGGGATGCGTATTCAGGAAGAGGAGTTTTTGGCCCTAAATACAGTATGGGTACGGAACACACTACCTGAGAAATAACTAGTTTACTGAAACTCATACTTAACCTAACGAACAGAGCAGCATCATTATACAGAATTGGACTGGGAGAGACCAATCAAATCAGGGTAAAACACCAAATGAACTCAGATGAATAGCAGTCGGTGGTTTGATGGATATAGCTTTTCTCACGGAAATATTCATTGAGTCATAGCAGACAACGACAACAAATAATTACATTCGATAATTCTTCATATCATTGAAATTACATATGTTCAACAAAGTTAAATCGATAGTGAGGAAACTACCACTGGTCCGTATAATAGGGTACAAAATTCCAAACAAACAGTTTCAGTCACTCAAACAACGAGTCACTGGTGTTTGTGATGAGTGGTTTGGAGATGTGCTCACAGTTATATTACACAGGCCGAGGTTGACGTCAGTGATTTGATCTTTGACCACGGCAACTGTATGGTTTGTACGAACTTCTTTTGAGAACAAAAAGCCGGATTGTGTAATCGAACAGCACTCAACCCTGTAGGAGCTAGCGTCCAGTGTTTGACCAGTTTGGAGTTGTTAGCCAGGATTTTGTAAACTATGCGAAAGCCTGCTTGGTCCGTGTCAGCAAAATGTTCAACTACTGAGCTGTTAATGGTTTCCGTTAAGTGGATCTCGAACCAAGCAGGAAGGTGACCTTTGATTCGCTTGGACGAACACTTAGTCGTCCGACCCACATATTCTGCTGTACAACAACAAGAGAAGGAATACGCAACCACAGATTGATCGATACAGCTTTCGTTGTGATTTTTTCGGGAATAAGTAACAGATTCCAGCTTCGTTTTTGCCAGAACTCAACAGTAGTGCATAACTACCACGAGTTAGACAATTGTTCCTGTACTCGTAAGACGACCGGGTTGATCACTACACCACTAACCTCACAGTAGACACGACCGAATTGACTCATCGAAGTGCCCAACCAAATTCGTCACTGTAAACAAGTAAACGTGACCTTATGTTTAAGTGTGAAAACTCAGTCACATCGAGTTGGAAAAAAGACGCGACGATTAAAACAAACGGTAACTTAATGAGAACACAGATAAGAGTTCAATCACATGATTCAACAATCAACAGGAAAACATCCCAGGGAACTAGCTACGAGTGCGACGAAGAAAACGGTAATCATTCTAGTGAAAGTGCGTTTCCAGCATTAAACATCAGCAAACATTGTGCTACGTCACGTAAGAAAATGGGTGGCAAAGAGACAACGATACGGTAATATTTCATCGGGAAGGAAAACTTTCCAAAACAGACTACTTGTTGCTGTGATCACAATGAGCTAGATTTTATCTCGCTGTTCAAATATACACGTAGGAGAACAGAACGAAGTGATGATAATTGAGCCTATAGCTGTATGACGAGCAGTTAGCATCGCTATCTATCACTGAACTATAAATTAATCGATCAATGCGTGTGCCATTCGTCATTGGTTTCCGTGACTCCAACGAAAGTGTATAATGCAAATCTTCTACAGAATTATGAAGGGAAAGAGAAGTCTTGACGTAATGAATATCATTCAGAAATGTGATAGACGTATGGACTGAACCCACAAAAATAAGAAGAGGCAACTGTTGTGATCGCAAAAGACGCTTGGTCTGAGAATTCATCTATTGAGCAAACTCCCGTATACCTCATGTCAAAAATCAAACCACAAACGCGTACACTCATCTGCACGTCAGACATACATCGGGTGATAGTACGTTGTCATTCGCCTTGGTGCAACTTCTGCCATAGCGCGTACACACTATTCCGATAGTCTATTCATGTCCGTCGTCTTCTTGGCGTTCGGAGCTTGTTCTTTTGTTCCTGAATGTCGCCTGTGGGTAATATACTGCTTGTGAGTAGTATACTACTCACGACGAAACTGCCCGTCATACAACACAACTTTGACAAAATACAAGTTAGTCATGAAATCCGCAGGGCTTACAAATTTTATGGCAACATGTGGTCATACAATACTACTCAGTAAATGTACACTTTAATGACAAAGTAATGGAATGATAAATAAAGTGTACAAACACTAATCTTTTCAATTGGAGATCCCAACAGAAAACATGAATTATCAACATTCACACATTGAGACTGATGATAAAGATGTGCAGTCAACGATCAAACAATGTGCACAAATCTCCCAAAATTACCTACCTAACAATCTGAACAACTGTGAGGGGTCTTTTCAATCAACAGGAGTTAGACCAGGTTTATTGAACGTGTTTCATAAATCACAACAAACAAAAGCACACAATAATGACGACCACAAACGAGTCCAAAAAGGTTCAAAGATATCTGAATGCATCTACGTGATACGCGGATTACGTACGAGACGCAAAAACACTGTGCGGGATTCGAACTTGTAGAAAAACAAATTCTTAGCTCATAAGCTTAACAAAAATATCTTTACTCACGTTGGAACATGACAGGTTGCTGGCACAATGTTGTTAATTTCGTTTCTCGTTAAAAGTCACTTTGTTGAGTGGCGTCTATTGTTACATTAGCTGTGCTAAGCCGAATCGCTTCTCCATGCTTTTCAGTACGACAGATTAGCACGCGGTTGGATAACAATACGTCGTGAGCGACATGCAGAATTTTCCCAGATCATACGCACGCAGGCATAGCTGCGATCAACGGAATAAGTCATAATTTCTTTGGACGGCTGTTGTATGTATACATCATGTAGAGTGTCATACGACAAATACGCTTTAGGCTAGTAAATCAAGATGTAGGAATTCTGAGGCTCTAGCAACCACAAACTACGGTGAGACGATGGATGTCACACCGCAATATTTAGCGTGATCTCCACCTTACATAATGAATGTACGAAAGTGCGCCTCTGGGGGCACAAAAAGGTAATCAGAATGATTGTTTGGAAAAGGAAAAGTGGATGAAACCAGTACTGATCACATGCAACGGGGGAAGACTGTTTGTCATTGAATGCGCCTTCACCTTACCTTGGTCGTTACAGACTGAGCATATGAGATTATCGATCGCTTCGTCTTATCGGCCTGTGATATGGTTGATCATGCTTTTCAAAGGATACCGAAGGCACGTGGCACGTTTGCGAATCTTCGCTATTTACGGCGTCATAAAAAGACTCGACTATCTGTGACAAAATGATTTCAAATGCGTTTGCAGCCTCAATGTTGTTATAGGGATCAACGACCTGACCTATTGATGTGTGGGATACATATACACTTTCGCTGTTTAACCCCCATTGTGTCGATCAATTAATTTTTACCGAATAGGATGGTTAGATGTCAGAATGTAACCATTCACCGGCGCGCAATTGGAACATCCGTAGGTTTGCAACAGATAACCAAGATATTGAAGCTGTACAGTCTATGCTAATTTGATCATATAATTCGTATACCGACAGAGCGTCCGCCGTACCGCGCATCATTCAGCACGACCGCTGACGGTCAGAAGAGACTGCGAGGCGACCAAGCGACGAAAGCGATGAAAATATTGACCGCCTACCAGGTTTGACGAGTGCGCAACCATCTATACTACATACATGGTAACGTTGTAGCCAATGACAGACATGTATCCGTACGACTGTTGACGTCTTTTCTTTTCCAGTCAAAACCACAGTACTCGAGTATCGTTCAAGACCGAAAGTGCATGCATGTAGATACCGAAAATGCAAGAAAAGTACATTCTGATCACAATTGACTGACAAGTTGAAACGGAACCCGGAACTCACATTGATCAGATCAACTGACTCGAGGAAAAGTTGGATAGTGGTTGGGGAGACCAAACTCACGACACTGGGAACCGGGCCGGGAGAAATATCGCTCAAGGGTTGCAGGGAAGAGCTAATCCCGCGATTCACTGTTTCTGCTAGCATCATGATGAAACTAGGTATCAAAGTGATCTGTAATTGAAAGTGAAGTCAGTGGTGATAGTAGTATGACAAACACAAGAGAAAACCAACAAACAGAATATTGAACTAATGAACAGACAATCGAGAACTTACAGTATCTCAGAGTAGGCCAACTATTAACTCCTCAAAATCTAACATAGTTTATACACAATAAGCCGTTTCTGATCGCGTGATGAAATGGATGATAGATGAGCTGGTCAGGTTCAAAAGTACACAGAGACTAACCCCATTCTTATGTTTGACGGAAAGGTGTCTTCTCTTCAGCCGAATTCAAGTGAATTTACATATGCGGCTTTGAAGTCAACTAAACTAAACCATGGCAGGCAAGTTTATTAAGTATCGCTGCACAATCGACGTTCCCAACACTATATCCCGTTCAATCAACACGAATAATGTGGAACCGACACAACTGTATACAACTAGACACAAAATAGTGTCCGGGAGTTGAACCATCTCAAGTGCTAGCGAGACGGTCTAGTCAGTGCACAACCCAAATGAAATCAGGTTGCACAGATCGATAGACAGAAAGGGACATATGTAAACAGACTAATGAGACAAACCAAACCAGAAACGTACACTCTGCAGCACGGCCTCTTGCGGCTGAATAGTTTGTAGAGCAGAAGGAGAAAAGCCAGCACTGAGAGCCACCTCCTGGAAAATCGGCTGCATCATTGGTTGTGGTGTTCTGAAAGAGAAAGTGACAATTTTTGGATAGATACAATGATTTCAATGTAACAAAAGATCTGACAGTAATTTTGGAGGTCTATACACCAGGGAGATGTATGACGGCTCGCAATAGGCTGATATTACAGAGTGGTACGATAACATTTTGGGGGAAGTGGCTCATATGAGTTGACGATAAAAACAGTGGTAACTGACAGACAATCACGTCAACCTCATTGTAGCTCGTCAAAAATAAAAAAGACAGGAGAGGTTTTCCAAAAATTCGCTTTTTAATCTACGCACGGCCACAATCAGTTTCGGCTCAGACTCATCAGACAGAGATAATCTGAACGAAATAATAGCCGACAATCTTGTTGGCGCGACTCAAACGCGGCCACGGAGACTGCACGTGCTGTCCAGCCCGCACAGGATGGTCGTCCCAGGAAATTGTTAGATGCCAGACAAACATTACGATGTGTGCTGAAATACATCAACGTATCTGAAGTCACCATTTCGCACGATTACCAGCAGTGCAGCAACAGTTTCTCGGTATCATCGTTCAACTTTAGACAACCGTTTGTTTCCAACTGATGTCGGGCTTAGGGATGAATGGTTTCGGCGCGTGCGGCATTACGTCAAAAACACATCACACTACTCATTTGCATTAATGAGCAGTATACGGCAGCAACAATTGTTGCAAAGCGATTAATACATCTGGTGTGTGATTTGCTAACACTCCATTGGACAGAATGAACATAGTTTACCACGTGTCAACCAGTGACGTCAATCAGCATAACTACCCAATACAACGGGTGTTCACACAACCGGGCCGAACAGACAACATCATTGACTCGCAACACCGGGGTTGAACATCATTCGAACTACTTCCAGCAGATGGAACAAAACCGGCTATATTCAAACCTCAGCCTTTAGAAACATGAATCTCGTTTTAAGGTTTCAAACTTGCGATTGTGACTCATGAAACCTGGTCATGAGGTGGGTTGGGTTCATCCAATCAATCGGGTGTTTACAAATGACAGCAGTTTCGTTCAACCATAAACTTCAAATACAGACTTTGTTTCTGGATGCGGCAGGCTACGTAGGATTGGACACCGGATGTACAGGGAAGATCACTTGGAGAATACATGCACCGCGCTAACGTAACAAAGTAGGCGGAAGACGATGACAAGAATTCCCGTGAATGTCACTGACTGCGACGGCAATCCACACTGTCCCGTGCAACACACTCTTTGGTAAACTAATCGGCCAGACACTGGTTTTTCGACCACATAGTGATTGTTGTCACGTGACATATTGGGTCGCACGTGGGGGGTAGACTAGATACCGTCATGTTACTCAAGCCTAAGCATGAGGAACAGAAGGAACAAATGGGGCTTGAGCTAATAAACCTATGGTTGACCGAGCAATGGCTATTGTTTGACCATCTCAATGCTTCTCCTGACTGCTTTGACAAGTGCTATTAACTGCGCACAACATACAGACATCCCACTGTGATTGATAACATTAAACTGTATGAAGTTCGCTTTAGGATTTCATGCATCATGGCAACAATGCCAGTTTTCGATCTGTGTTGTAAACTGCCTGACTGTTACTGTAGATTTGATGGTTGGCGAATGTTCTAACAATTACTGAGGCATTACGAACCTAGTCCAACTAAAGACAACAAACCAACAACATTCGCAAGTACACATGCTGGTTCCTAGTGGCCATATGTAGACCATTTGAGAAACTTACCGAGCAAGCTTCGTATGAAGAGCACGCGTGAACTCGATCAGCTCCTCAGCCATGTGGAAACAGGATAGTACATGCACCGAAGCGTACAGGCCAGAAATATCCAACGGCTCATCTTCGGCCGCTTTCAAGGCTCGCGAAGGGTCCAACGAGCGAAGAAGATGTTGAGCACAGGTCTCTACCTCGTTATCGTCATCCGCCAACATACAACTGTAAATCATGGTATCCTCGTTCGAACAAGACAATTCTGTAGCTGGGGTCTCTTCACCTACAAACCGTCGACGTGTCTTCTCATTCTTGGCGTCATTTTTATCATCCGTGTCTGCTGGAAAACGAATGCCAAGGTATTGATTTACCTCGTAAACAGGAATCAAAGCATTCGAGTGAACCCATTTGTCGGATCGACTGACTAAAGACAAAAGTTCTTTCAGTCGTTGCACAGCGTCCAATTTAGCGACCAAGCGGCGCGCTGCTAAAATAGGAGCTTCTGCAGTTGGCCGAGAAACAATGAACTGAAACCCAAGGCATCCTTCGGATATTGGAATATCCTCGTCCGCATGAGCGGAGGTCATAACGGAGCGCCAACGAGCATCAAACAGAGGACGTTCGTCGAGAATGCGTCTCACGAGACGAACGAAATCGGATGAAATCCATCGTTGCACGTCCGGTTCTGATAACAATACGGACAGATACTTAGATGCTTGTTCCTAAAAAGACAAACAAAAACAAAATTAAAATTAAACGCGTGGGAATACAGGCTTAAATAAACAAAGTGGCTAAACGGAATCAGCTGTATTACAAACCGGACTGTCTCGTTTCCACCACCCATATATTCGTGGAACAACTGTAGCAAAAACAGTACACTGACGAGTTGTGAGAAAACACAAATTCAACGTGCTCAAACCTGATAACTACGACACTCTACTTAAGATTTGTGGATGTAATGATGACAGTGAGATGTGAGCAATCGGCTGTTTCCATCAACAACTCTGATTCCAAAAGAAGAAAAAAACAATTTTCAAATATAAATCGAAAATCACTCACAACTGGCTTATGCTGTCACAGTCCCAGAGACTATTCATCCAGCCCCTTTCGAAAAGAAGCACATGACTCAAGCCTCATTTTTGTTACAGATCGTCGGTAGTGCATATCCTCGCTAGAATTGGGACTAGAACTCCGGCTATGTCATCATCACTACAAGAATGACCTTACAATAGGCACAACTGGACTATCATACGAAATCGATCAGCCACATTCACCTGCGAGTAAGGCTTGGATTGCCCGAGGCATCGAGAGGAGATATAGTAACTGTCCTGCTGACTCCAACCGAGGACTCACGATCAAAGCTTCTCTCAAAGTTGAAATCGTAGAGCTCATTAAACCCGTTGAGAAGTATTTTGGTTACTGATTGCCCGGTACTCGGGTAAGCGAGCGGACTAGCCCAGCGCCACCGGATGAGTCCACACTCTATGGCTTGGGGGATGACCTTCCAGATGAGAGCAAACTGCGGTATACGCGGGGTCCTCTCATAGAGTAAACAGTTGCAAACAATGAGCGGTAGTACTACCATGGCGTGGTGGATTCATGGTTGGCATCCGAGTGTTATATAAAATGCCGCAAAAGCTCTTTGACAGTACTACGACACGGTGTATGTTATCCCGCCACAGAAGGGTTTCAGATACCACAACGAGAGCATATGGGATTCCGGACTGCAGACCTTCCGTCTGAGGCGGTGTGTATATGGTGTACAGATACCTCTCCATGGAAAAAACTCTAGAGTAGCGTGCGGATCGCCGGCTCTAACAAGTAAAGAAGGTGTGTCAAATACATTGGGTATCCAGACCCAATTCGAAGATTGTAGGAAACAATTTGGTCACGGGCTGCCGACAACAGTGGGGCAAATGTTACAACAGACCTATCGCTCTTCGACTCCTCGGTTGGACATATCTCACACACTAGGTCCGGCTTCCTTTTTGAATTCTGAAATTGCTGCGTTACTTCTGTCGCAAACCCAAGCAAGGTTCGCTGGACAGTCTGGGTAAATGGACTCAATCCAATGGGTGTACGAACCAAACCACAACTAGCCACCGGCAACCAACTCGGTACTTTTCCTCGTTACCATGTGAATTGAGTTTCTTACGAACCAAACGTTCACGGTGGGGCCTAACAAGCTAACCAGTTTGTCGGCCTCGCCAGCTGAGAAGTAGTTTGTACTTACAACTATTAACCTATGAAGGTACAGGTATTATGAATTTCGTTCTATACTCCAATCACAAATCTTAAGCTGAGGTATCTGCAACCGGCTTTGCTCCTATGTCACATTCTATTTGGTGATTGCCAACCTCGTTTTCAGACAAACACCAGAGACTTGCCTCATTCGCTGTTCAGCACTGAACTCACAGCCAGAGTAACAGTGTGCACAATACTAAGATGATGTCTGACTGCCGCAAACCCAGGACACCATTGAAACTTGATACGTTCAATGTTCGAACACTTATGCAGATAGGTCAACAGATAGCTCTTGCATGTAACGTATAATAGAGACCTTCGACATCGATAACCACTGTTTTCTTAGAGTAACGCCTTAGGATTCCAGCTGAGAACTACACCTTCTACCTCCATCAGCCGCTTCACTATATGCGCATATCTGTAGGCACTGTGGATCAAGCCACTGGCGAAGCCCGCAACAGGAATTGAACTAATCAAAAACAAAAAGGAGGCGCTGTTTGACTGGACATTCGTCCACAGCCGGATTTGTATTGTCTGATTGGAAGATACGCAACGAGAGACACCTATTACAGATAGTATCCGTTTGTTGTTACCGCATACGACCCCACGGACTATAATCCACACGTAATCAAGGATGATTTTTGACAACAGAACACTAACCTTCTGAGTACCGTGTGGCGCACGTATATTGTGGTACTAACTGGAGATCTGAACGTTCAAGTAGGTAGACTAAGTGATGGCAATTGTGAACTAAGTAGCCCACACTCTTACGGCACTCGTCGAATAGACAACGGAAAACGGTTCTTGCAGCCTAGTGTTGTTGGCTGTCTGTTTTTGGCGAGGTTGTACAACCTGGAAACCTCCATCGCCGCATCAATTATGAAAAGAGAAAGACCATACTGCCGCCACCTATCAATATCACTGCCAATTCCAAGATTGTAAATCAATCCGTGACACTTCAGTGCATTCCGATCATGTACCGGCACGAGCAAATTTATCTCCGTTCTTTGGTAGGAGAGCACCTCGCAGCCAATCACAAACTGACGAATCTAAGCTAGCAGACATACAAACCCTCTATACTTACCAGAACGCAACTGCCTCCAGTGTAGCATCATATCCACCAGACGACATTGAAGTACACATATACGTCATCCAATGTATAAGTGTCGTGCAGTTTCGTGTAGCAATCACGCTCGTTCAGCTACCGAGTGCTGGGTCTACATGCGATCAACAGAACTCCCTGACACTTGCCATTCCATCCAACAATGAATACAAGTCAGCTCAGAAGACTAATACTCATTTGAAGCTCCGGAAACAACTAGGAAAAAATAGCGAGGTCCGGCGAACATAACCAGCTATCGAGATAAGTCGCCCCAATAATAAACTGTCGAAAGCTTTCCCATCTCATCCGAGCAATGCGCAGCAGAAAGTCAGGTAATCTACGAAGGCAATGGCGATCCAATACATAAACAGTAACAACGCTTACGATGTTAGGTGTGAGCACCTCAAACAACATTTCAACCGATCACCCACGCCATTGACCATGAATTCGGCCTCTGCACCGCGAAACATAGTAATCAGACAATATCGTCGTCAAACTGTTTTAAACGATCCTTCTCACATATTTTATCAGCAAGATCGTCCCATCAACAACCAGCTTACCTTAACGCTTGAACAAGTAGCTTCGCTGACAGAAACAGCGGAGCAACCAATCACAGCAGATCATAAAATGTGAATATTGCAGATATTGAACCTCGTCTGGTCGTCGGATTAACAAAAAAGCGAAGTCGATAGTAAAAGCAGCCGGCTCCTTGTTTCCGCTCAATACATAAGGTGCATTCACCTTGGACCTGTGAGCGTATACCTCTGACACACTCAGTGAGTTTAGACTAAAGAATGCTCCCCAACGAATTCAGATAATTGGTTGTCCAGTTTCTGAATCGGAATCCTTCAGGCGCATGTACTTCAAGAACTCGATAAACGAACGGTTTACTGTCACCATCATCATCATAGCAGCCATGAGCCTGACCAAATGATACTGTGGCTCGGGCCGCCGTTCACCTCAACAGTGACGTGGAATATCTTAGAAGAAAACGCTACTAAGGTTAAAAATTACTAAAAGACTAAGCGGAAGAACTAGAAATGGTATGGATACAGGTACGCCATTGACTGCGACACACGGCCATCTTGGGTAGCGTCTCTAACCAGCGATTTGAGTGATCACGAGGACCTTATCTGCACTGGCCGACTAGGTTGTTTCATACTGACCTATATACAGTATCCATAACAGACTAAATTAAAGTTTGTGTGGTGTAGTAAATACACATCTTGCTCTGAACCAGACTTGTCCTAAGTAGTGGCAGAGATAAAGAACCCAGATTGGATGAGTGTGAGCCCAATAGAGGGACGAAATCTCCGACCACCGGCCCAGCTGAACATTAATGAGGATGAAGGACTTCCAGAAAGATGGAAAATACGGAAGTTGCAATTTTAAGATTTCTGGACGCTAGTTCGACTATCGCCAGCTAAGAAGGAGTTTCAAATGGCGATGTTTCGATATGCCATCGGACAGCAGGCCGTCCGCTGAATCAATACATGTTCCTATGAAGCAGACGAAAACTCAGAAGATTGGGAAAATGTGATGAACAAAGTAGAATGTTATTGTTTGGGATTTACGAACGACACTTTAGAGAGATATAAATTTAATTGCCGCGTCCAAGAACCAGGAGAATCCACAGATTAATTTGTTCAAGCTCTAAGGTTCATAGCCACAACTTGCGGTTACTGTAACTACATGCATGACAAACCGATCGAAGGTTAATTATCAGAATGAGAAACGGCAATTTGGCAAAGACGCTCAAATAATGCATTGATATGTGTCGAAGTGAAGAGGCAGCCGACAGAAAGGCAGAAGCCCGCAAAATTCACTAGACAAAAGATATCAATCGCGTGATGGACAAAGAAACAAGAAACCCTCCAGCAGGCTGCACTTTCTGTGGAAGAACCCATGGTTTTTAGAAAGAACAGTGCCTAGCGTGGCGAGAAACCTGCACAAAGTGCGGCAAAGCCAATCATTTCCCTGTCTGCTGCAAGAGTGGTCCAAGTTTGACAAAGACAACTCAACCTAGAGGATATTCAGCGTGTGCGATTAGAGTGAACGAACCCCACCAGGATATACGATCTGCCGAAATTGATTTGAACGGAATAACAATAAACTTCCAGATGGATTCAGGTGCAGGTGTCAACCTCGTCTCTCGGTCCTGCGTCCCAAACGAACCGCTGACGAATACGAACCTCGTAGTTCGAATGTAGGATTGAACAATGGTGAGGCCCACGGGGAAGTTTACAGTAATCCTATGCAACCCAAATAATGATAAACCTATTATTTTCAGACAACGGCGAATATCCAGACAGAAATTACCGTATGAACAAACAAACCCAAATAGGATGTAGGTTACTTTTCCTTGGAACCTATTGTAATTGTCGGGAAGAGAGAGCCGACGTGTGTCTATACAATCTCCGCTTTCAAGAAACAGTTTGCAGTATGTTTTACAGTAAATCTTGAGTGAGGGCTACACGATGAAGTGGTCAGATTCACCAAGTAGAGTGGTCCTATGATATTCGATAACTTGCCTATGGTTAAGTAAGGTTGAATCAAGATGTGCTGCTCCCAAAGATGCATAAAACGGTCTAACGGTGTTAACCGAAAACAGAAGATCATCCACATAAAAGTCGAAATGAATTGCATTTACAATACCGTCATGCAAGCTGTTAAAATCCTCAGCAGTTTTTCTCAGCTCCGAATTAACAGAAAAAATTGACGTTGTGGCTCTAAAAAGATGCGCCATCATCTGGTGGCAACCAGTGCAACGTTCAGGCACCATCAGATCAGCACAGGAAACGTTGAGCACTTCTGCCGTCCTTGGATGCTTGCACCAATACTCAATCTTCTTGCAATTCTCTGACGAGGCATTCGTTCATGATGCTCATTTTGTGAACTCAATTTGACTGTTCTGCTCTATTGCTCGATGTTACCTGGATTGGACAACCGTGACTGCATTGAATGCTCGAGAGCAAGAAAGGATTAGTAAACGTAGCAATCTTTAGTAAAGACCTTTGAGGATCCCGGTCACCTGTCCTTCGTTTTTGGCCTAGAGCTACTCT
This sequence comes from Paragonimus heterotremus, assembly GCA_013368495.1. Taxonomy (NCBI): domain Eukaryota; kingdom Metazoa; phylum Platyhelminthes; class Trematoda; order Plagiorchiida; family Troglotrematidae; genus Paragonimus; species Paragonimus heterotremus. The sequence goes on along the minus strand of LUCH01003727.1, from coordinate 36,017 downwards.
GGAGATAGAGGAAGACGAGTGTTGTATGATACTAATTCCTGCTCTGGTCCCCATACTGATTCTGTATCACTCACTTAGTAGTATACCAAAGAACTTTTTAAGGGCCATAATAAGGGAGTTGGCTCGGGATGGTGCTACGTACACGGAGTCAAAAGAATTGAATTAAGCCCAGATATTCTGGCAGACAACATCTCTCGTATCAACAAGTTTGTCTCAGATTGCCAGTTGAAAGTTGACTAACCAGTAAAAGATGAGTTTCAGAAAGTGTGGGTTCATTGACTACAAAAGTTGGTAACTCTCTACAGTTAACGTTGTGACGGGGACCGAACGGATTTGAGTTCCCCAGAGTGGAGCCAACTCCTTTTGATATTTGGCATTCTATTTGCCTTACCGTCACTCAGCGTTCTAAAGATAACGTTGTGTTATCGATTGCATCTAAACGCTTCATCGCTTACACACAGACTGTTGACATTATCGAGTCAGATCGGGGTCTCGAAAAAAGGAGAGATGGAAGTTCACACGTTTACTGATACAGAGCCCACACCAGTAAAAGATAAATGGAAGCGTAACGATAAGTTCTTTTTGAATGCGCAGAACGAGCGTGTTTTCGAGCGGCATCCACCCAGGCATATCGGAAATAACGCGAGCTGATGATCGTGTGAATTACACTAACCGTTTCAGCCTTGTCAGGTTGGTGGTGCGTCAACTGTAATTACCAAAGTAATGGCTCAAGCCACCAGCCTGTAGAGCATAGTGCTGTGACGTGATCTGGCAGTTGACTGAAATCAGCAGGTGAGAACTGATTCTCTAGCTGACGCTCGGTTCTCTTAAGGTGAGAGCCTCCACAACTACACTGACGGTAGTGAGATGGAGGCACTGATTGGTTGAGTGAAGGTGGTGAAATGCGAACAGTTCTGTGAAAACCACTAACTGAGCACCTAAAAGATCTGCTCGTTGGCTATGAGAACGACTCTACACTAGTAGGCTGGAGTCATCAGTTTTAAACGGGAGCTTCAGGGTCACCATTTTTCTGAAAACGCCAAGGTCCACTTGATTCTGTTGGGCTAAATGACTGAATTCCTTGAAACTAGTACAACCAATAGATTATTTTTGACTGTTTTCAACCTTATTTCATACTTTAAAGGAAATAGTATAAACTGAATGTGTTTATTCATTAGAACAACCAAGAGGTCGTATATTACTTGGACTATAACTGTACATGAACGAATGTTGTAATAACGAGTAAAAATGAACATCGACGTAACAATAACAGCAACAACAGCAACGACGACAACAACAACATCCTAAATTAGTGCATATTCGGGCTTCACATAGCGGACGATCAAGGGAAGTTCACGTGACTATTTGCGTACAAACATGAAGAGAACAATGACTGTTCGGTTGAGTCAGCGGACGAACAGGAGATAATGAAGTTAAACAAGCAGCACATTTAGCAGAAGTTGGAAATGGGAGATAGGAAGTCATGCAATGGTCAAACGGCTGCAATGGACATATTCACTACCGAACCTGATCTTAGAAAAGTGTACACAGAACATATGATGCATTCTGATTATAAAGAATCGTTCTGAATAATCTGAAGTCACAGTCCTTTTGTGGGAAATGGAAATATTCATTAGTGGTTGAATTCCGTTGAGGTGCAAAGTTCTGGTTCCCCATGAGTTTTACCCTGGACTCGTTTACAAGCAATCGAAAAACCACCTCCAATATCATCATAGGGTCTATCGAAACAGACAAATGCATTAAGGCCAGCTCATTCAGATATGAGATAGTTTCGGAGTGGTCACCGGGAAAATGCAGAATTCTTCGCACTCCCCACTTCTTCACAATCAATAAGCAGGTAATACCACCGATTAACAAAGACATGAGTAATTACATTTATACCGAATAAGCTGCACAAGTATGAAATAAAATTTTGGGTTGCGGTGAGCAATGAGACGAAATAGAAGTATACGGTCCCACATTGGAGTGAACAAGAACGGCACCTACGGAACGACAGTGGACGTATCGTTACGTTTAACAGAAATATTATTCCATAACGGGTATAACGTAACAGTTGATATTTTTTTTATCAAACCCACTATATCAGGTACGTTCAATAAACAACGAACAAGACCGATTGAGAATCTACATTTGAACTACCAAGAAGTCAAGACAGAAGCAAAAACGGGACTTCTAGATGATGATCATGAAAAAGATTCACCGGGTTAACTTCTTGTAGAATAGCGCATAAGGGAACGAATTTCTCTTGTTCTGTTTTTAGCTTAGCCATCAAGTATGAAAAGGTCTAAGGGTTTTCACTTGATGTGAAAAAATTGTCGGGTCGACCATATTGAAAACATTCAGCAGAGGTGCAATAATAGCATCTTAGACGGTAGTAACGGTTGTTTGGGAAAATTTACTCGACGTAGTGGTTTTGAATGGAGACATCTGATATAAAGAGACGTTGGGTGTAAACGTTAGTCAGAAGGAGCTTATAAGCGATTCAATGTAAGAATCGTGAGTGCGTTGTAGAGGAACAAACAGTTTAGCGTTCTAGCGTTTTAACACATTTACCTAGACCTTGTAGTACACGATCGTTAGAAAAATAAACTTTCCATATTTAAGGTGATGAGATACGTGGAACAGATTTCGTTTTTTTCAATATCTTTTGTGAATATCGTGAATTTATTAAATGACATTAGGGTCAGACCACTTGATGAACTTAACTGGGTTGAGGACGTGATCTGTGTGCAATTTTACATTCGTTAGTAATCCATACATATATTGCTGTAAAATAATTTGAACAAGCTTTTGTTCACTTCGATACATCATGTGAAGAACCATAGAATTTCGAATGTAAACTGTGTATTAGTAATTTCTGGATGATATTGATCACTCCAGATTTTCATGTACCAACTTATCGGTGGTTTCACACCACCCCAGTGTTTACATGCCGTTTCACAGCTGTTCAAACGTTTGATCCCGAATCACTACGGGAAACACCCACATGTAACTCAGATCATATATGACCCCTCTGGTACTTACATTTCTTGGGTTTCCCAGTGTTATATGTTACAGCTCGACAAACACTTCGTTCTTAGGCCGCGTTGAAAAATAAAATATGTACGACATATTCAAGTTACTAGCAATATGTAAGTAGGTTATCCTAATATACAAATTCGGGAAACAGCGCCCCACATTTCTACCACATACAGCCTCGTGGGTTCGGCAACCCACGTGAATTTTCTAACATGCCTGAAGCCTATTCTTTAATGAGTTTGTCCTGACTTGAATCAGCACACGTACAAACGCAAACTTTTCGGATCACATGCGATGTGGTCAGTGGTCACGTCCTAGATGTCGGGTCCTTTACTTGCAGAGCATGGTCAGGTGACTGGCTAAGTTGACTGACCTGACGAGTATTTCGAGGTAGTCGCCTGCTTGCTAATCGGACTTGACACTATCCATGAAGTAAATCAAGTGGGATAAGAGACAATGAATGCGTTTGGTCTATCCTCAATAAGGCAGCTACAACAACAGAAGAAATAGAAGGAAGAATAACAGAACGCCAGCGACTATCCGGTCGAACGACAAACGGGCGAAGCAACAGCATCCCCTTGGTACTCGGTAATATTAAAAACGCATCCGCGGTGGATAAACTGATTAAGACTAGGCGCGAAAAACAAACTCCTGTTGCTCTGTTGAAAACTTACAAATCTGATTCGAATTTTCTGAAAATCGCGACTGGAAGCAAATCATTAAGTCAGGAGGGTTAACTGATGTGGTCGCTTTTGAAGTAGTTTACACAGTCCGAGGGTGAATAGCATAGAAGTATAATATTTTATTTCGTTCTATGCGAAAGGTCTTAAGAAGAGATAACTTTCGAACGTTCGGAAAGCTACAAATACATAAACTTTCGACGAGGGATCTAGGCTGTCGAGTACAAATTTTTGATAGTCTCTCGAACAATTGGCTTTTAATGACTTGATCGTACTGTACTTTATTGGCTCAGTACAAAAATCTCATCTGGACCACCGAAAACCTACGAATTCTGAAATCTTGTCGTGAACAACACATTACAAAGATTATGTTTTGAACTGATATTCTATGTAGCCATCCAGTCAGTCGGCATTATTGGCAAAAAAAAAACAATCATTTCTACTAGCCAACAAGTACCAAAATCAATTTGGCTCTCAGGGCGATCGGGACAAACATAGTCGGTCGATCAAGATCGGCGAAACAAACAGCTGGGCAACTCGTCAACAAGATCTAGGCGCATTTATTAACCGCGTCACTCACACTGAAAGGTGGTGTGTGTTGGCGGGCGCTGAAAAGAACGAAATGACCAAAGGATGCGCGCGTTCGGTCGCGAACGATGTGTATCACACTTATACAAACGGTGAGATGGAAGACAGTCTGTGTGAATTGTTAAGTGTAGGGTACGTCAGCGGAGTAAGAGTGCAACGATTGTTTATTATTGCTTGAGTCCCAAAAGGTTTCACGTCAATGTGTAAACTTTAGAGGAGAGGCAGTATCTTCACACGTCCTTGGAAAGCGAACAGAGTCCGCATATATCGGTCTTTTCTACACAACATTTTTGGCATTTGCCTCTAAACCGGTTTCCATGAACGTTCAGTCATCATGCACTCCACCCCAATGGCGCGCTTACTTCTGTGACGATTATGTGGTAGTCCCCTCTAGATAGACCACTAACAGGCCAGACCAGAAGTGGCCTCTCGAGAGAGAGGACAAGCCGTCAGCATCAACATTACAATTGTCACAGGCTGTAAAACATTAGCGGCTCGCATCGATGCGTTACAGCAGCACAACCATAGGAGAGAAAAGCACGTCCTAACTAGGAGGAAAAAGAAGCGGAAGACATAGAAACATGCTACAAAAAAGATGCCTACCTCTAAGCTCAAACATTCAACATCATCATAGACAGCAATACATCAGTGGTTCACGCTGATGCTTAACTGCCATACAACCATGAAGAAGAAACAAACCCTGTTTAGGAAGAGAGAAGAAAAAAGGGAGAGAGGATGGAACCTAGTCACTAAAAATAGCTACGTCTACATTTAACATCAAGGTGCCTACACTCGAGCTGTGGGTGAAAGCAGGGTATCACTAACAAGACAACGCATGTATCAACCATACACGAGAGATCCCCGGAGATCACCTTCTATTAGGTTGCGAAATTAGTTATCGTAATCTGTACACCATACCTATCTCTTTAAATAACAAGCAATTGCGTTACATTTTATGAACTGTTAACGACGGCAAGAAAGTAGTTCCTCAGTACGCTGTATTGCACTACGGGAATGATAGAGTGAATCATAAGACCATCCTCCTTTGCCCCCTGTTACTTGTACAGGTCGGAATCACTACCAGCTCATACGCGGTGGGTGCAATCAGAGATGCGCAAGATAACGGGCGATGTGAGGCACAGATTACAGAATACATTGAGTGAATAAACTGAGATCAAGGAGCCACGCGTATGTGCGCATGAACACCCACCAAATAAAGGCGTCTTATTGATCGATATGTATCAATGTAATCGGGTAAGTTTGATAAGACTAATACCAAATGAAGTGATCAGACCGGGTGTCTGTCTTCGGTTAAATTAACACGAGTACGCGCGTGAATGGCAGTGGATCGCAGGGTCCCATTGGGTGCAAGATTTATAAGTCATGTGCCACGCGTGGAAGAGATTCTAAATTTCGAGAAGCGAGTGGTGGTGACAAAAACATCGATCTTTCCGGGAGCAGAATCGAACCAAATTCGGGTCAGAATTGCAGTCCATGGTCCCAGTTGAGGGATTGCCTCTCTAAGGCCCTAAATACTACAGAAGCTCTAAGGGGTCAAACAAAAGTGACTCTTCTTGAGAAGAGCTCCTTAGAGAGGAGGGACTATTGTACGCTGTGAGGCCAACCTATGAAAAACGAACAATAGTAGTGATGGACGTAAGTGCAACTCAGACATCGGAAGCTTTAAAACTACTGGCAGGAATGCGTAAGAATCCAGCTTTGGAACTTGTTCAAGATGTTGCATGCAATTGTAGTGATGTGGACATGTGTGAAGAAACGGACAAAACTATGTGAAAAGGTATGGAACAATCGGCGATCGTCTTGATGCAGATGCGCCATTAAGAGCAGTACGCTACCACGACAGACAATACATCCAACCAGTTATCTGTCTAATCTAGCAAGTGATACATGTAAACGTGAAACATGACCCATCACCAGACCTTTTCTAATCATCGTTAGATTATTTCCGATCGTTGAATAATGCATAATGTGGCGAACACTCTGTCAGCATACGGAATACTTGAATACACTACCTTAAATCGTGCATTTTCAGATACTTAACGGCGAATCAAAGGTTTGGGAACTGTTGCGTTACTCACAAGAACGGAAGAATATATAATGTTTATGTGCATTCTGTTTTGCCTTGTGATTCGTAAATGTAGCCTGATCGCAGAGAAGAGATCAACAAATTTGCTGTTTCAGCATCGTTCTCTCCGCCAATTAGTCCAGATCATGTAGGATGATCACTGGAACGACACAGTCGCTAGTCGGTGGGTATTTCGGATTACTCGGGAAGCGTGGTTATTAAGATGGTAGAGCCAGCGATGGTTGGGTCACATACTCCGCATACTACCTGCGCACTTAGATCACCGGGTATTATACATTGAGACCGTCAACAGTTAGGTAAAACCGATTGGTGGTCAAGCAGCGACGTCATCACGAAATACCAAGACCCAGACGATTTTACTGTAGGTAGTTGTTGTCTGCTTGGCTAAGGTCCACCTGATCACTCAAATTACTGGATAGAAACTCTGTTCGAGATGGCAATATGCTTCAGTCAATAGCGTATCTGTATTTCAGCCATTTCTAATTCTTCCGCTTAGCCGTTTTGTCAATTTTAATCCTTTTTTAATACATCTTGCTTCAAGGTTATTCTACGTCATTGATGCACTAAGCGATGGCTTGAGCTACAGTACATTCTGATCAGGCTCACAGCTATTGTGAATGAATGAATGGATCATGAGACCGGTCCACTTGATGTGAGCCAAGTGACGTAAACAGAGGCATACAGAAGAATGAGGGTACACTGGGTGAACTGAAGAGAATCGTTCAAATCTGTTAGTACAGTGATTAATTTGACTTAAAGAAGATAGCTAAGTGGATTAGATCTTCAGGTTTAACAGGTCTACCAAATAATCACAGTAGAAATTATAGTACCGCCGAGTGCATCCCCAAGTTGTAGATTGTGGAACGATCTTCCTGTGGAGGTTATAAAGTGGTTACGTCGAAAGGGAGAAAGACTTGCTCATCACACGAAAACGTAACAAGGAGAAGAGGTAGGACAATCCCATACCAACAGTCATTTAAAAAATCATCCCGTCTAGTGACCTATGCGTTATTAAATTTTAATGTTTTCCAGATGTTTGGGGCAATCGATATTTTGCACAATAGCACAACAATGAGGCTCCAATACGTTATTCACTTGACCATTGGAAGTGTAATTCGTATGCAGTCAATCTTACGATTTCGTCCCAAACGACGGAACAACATCGATCGATCGTGGTCATAATGAACAGTGGCACTAAGAACAGGCGTACTTGTCGCGGGTCGAAGGTCACTCAAGTTGTTTGAACAGAGCCAGAAAGGATAGGCATATGATGTCAGAAGAATGTGTTTACCCCACCGTAATCAGGGATTGCACGGGCACAACTGCGCGGCAACTAACGATATATAACTCACAGACACACACTGCTTGAGATTCGACCAGATGTTAAAGGCCATAACTTGTGCAAACGCGAGGTTAATCAAGTTCGTCTCATTTTGAAGGTGCAGCGATATGTGGAGCAGACTTTATTGCTCCCTGAGCAGAAACTACTGATTAACATGGTGAGTGCCAACGGCCAGCTGACACTGATTACACCTTATAAGCGGGATTCAACAGAAGCAAACGCTAAGTGCAGTAAAGCATAAGACGCTTGCAAATCTATAGTGGAAAACCGAGTTCAAAACAAACGAACGAAAACTGGCTCAGAACAAAGGCCAAGATAAAAATGGGAATTTACGCGTGCCGGCTGTCATTGCAGGTCAGATGAAAATGCGTTGCTGCGGCGGGCCATTCATCGAACTAGAAATCACTGTTGAGCATGAAACGAAATCTGTTACAGCCAGTAATGGTAAGCTAGCCAAATCCCCAAAACGTATGCATCTCTTCGCGTGCATGACCTATCAAACTGGGACCGAGTTGTCAGCTCTCTAACAAAGACCAATTAGTGCTTCTCAGTAGTGTCCTTTATAGATGGGACCACTGTGTTAGATAACGAGCAATCCTGCGAATAATCGGTCGTGAATAACACGCGATAGTACCGGCAAAACGTGGAAAGATCATGAACCAAAATCCAACCCACTGACTTACTGACGATACTACAGCACACAGCAAGTTATTTTAACCGAAAAACGGAAGCACACAGGAGCTTTCGTTGGCCTCAGACAACACAACTGCCCTACGGATCGGGCTCTAGAGGATGTCAAAATAGAAAATCTAAGAGGCAGTTGATACAGCTACAAAGCAAAAACATCGTACTAATGCCAGTTGAGCGCACCTGGAATCCCATCCAATAGACGCGAGCTGCTTCTGATACTCCAACGAAGCCGCGATCCTTAGGTTCCAGGACTAACGGCACTCGCACCGGATCGTTGGGGTCCCAGATGGTCAGGCCATGTGCAGTCAACTGGGCTGTGGTTTGGAGCATGCGCCGATCCCCAGTGTTTACCACTATCACCGGAACCCGATCCGCGTGTTGTCTGTTGGACTCACCGACCAATGAATCCAAGCTTAACAGATGGAGAAAAGTAACATATATTACCATGACTGCACGTCGACGTCAAACAAAAACAAACACGGGTACTTAGTGAAACTTCTCTTAAAAAAGGTTTCCCATTCGACGATAGAGTACTAAACATGAAAGATCCATTAGGACTCTATTCAACTGATGTTGCGTTTCTAACGTTTTCTTTCCCCAGTTCCACTTAGGCAGGATAAATTGTCCGCCACTTCCCAACATACCTGAAGTTCGATGTGGATCACACAAGCTTTCAAGTCGATGTTCCCCCAAGTTATTTGTACATTCATTCGCAGCATTAAGACTAGAAAACACGTCAAAGTGGCGGATGAGTCAATCATCCTCTGTTAGATATTATTCACCGACAACATGCGAGGTGACCGAAAGTATCGTGTTGCCCTAGTAGCATGATTCACTCATGTGACGTTGACTAGTTTACCATCCGAAAAATGACACATTCTGACTACGGTTGCCTGTCAAAATGTATACATCATTATCGTTTTATAGGGTCAAAATGATTCAATGGATTTTCATAACAACTGAACAGACTAATGCGTTCGTTATAACAGAAAAAGCTGAGGCCAGAATTACAAGAGGAAACTTTATATCCATTCCAAAAAAACGGAAGTAGCCAGAACGACATAATTCATCTTTCTGGTGTAAACACGACTGGTGACATCCGCATGACGATGACCGAAGTTATAAGGCGCCTGTGCCCATGTATCACCCCACATAGCATGGCTCTCTCTTACCAGAGTTGCCCCGGATCACACTGTACTTACCTGATACCACCTGGTCGCGTTTTGACGGTACTCTTGCCAGAATCACCGATCGAACTGTGACTCAGATCGGCCACATGAGAGTAACCGCCAATAGTGAATCCTGTTTCACTTAATGGAGAAAGGACTAGTAAGCCTCGTTGACAGGTGACATAGACAAACAAGTTTTGGGCATCCACACTCCCACATCCAATCAACGCAGACGGGCAAGGTAGGCGGCCACCGGTAGGTGTTGTACCAGAGACGGAAGCTGAATTCTGACGACCGAATTCCAACGTGGCGACCAACTGTCCGGTAAGAACTGCGTAAGACAAATAGGAAAATGCGTTCACTTCAGTGTTCCAGCAAAAAAAGCGAAAGACGAAACGCTCAATGGGAACATGTAAGAACCTAGACGGTTGAAAGTAAAATCCACATCAACGGTTATTTAACCAAAAAGTAGGTGATCAATACACAGACATCATTTAGGAAACCCGCATTCTCTGAAGGACACAGAACCGAACGACACGACCCACATGTTACCAATCAAACGCAGCCGACGAATGGTAAGTAGTAAGGTAACACAACCAATATGACTCCGCCGATCGCATATGCCGTACTGGTTGGTCGTCTCATCCAAGATGCGAGTAAGAAAACACTGAGAACAGTTAATTTCTAAATCGCTATCTTAAAATGGAACAGATTAATGCATTTGTTTCGTCTACATACGTCTTGAACTACTGGTACATTTGCGTTTCAAACCTGAATTTATGACAACCAAAAAGGTATATTGAGAGTTTTGCTAGTAACGCTGACTCCGGGAAGAACGCGCATTAAGAGTGGTGGCCAGACAGGCCCCATATCAAGCACGTCGGTGCTTGCTCAAAGCCGTTCCTACTAGCATGCAACATTGGCGCTGATGACAGAACATACCTTCGACCACCACGACCTGGCCAGTACGCACAGAGTACACGCAAGCCAACAGGCACGGATAGAGTGGTGCGCAACTCTTAGCCAACGACGATTCCATTGCGGGCAAACACAACTGAAGTGAATTCGGTTCCAGCGGACCGAACGGCCATTCGACAAGTACAGCCGAAGAAGAGATTGATTGGCAGATTCGGGGAGCTTCCGTAGACGGTTGTCTGTTGCTTAAACTGAGGGTGACTAAATGGTACATGCCGAAGTCGTCGGGTCCGTGTATCGCGTTGCTGACCAAAATGTAGATCAGCTGTGGATCATCGCTAGAACAGGCCACATTGCTTGAAGGTTGTCGTATGGTCATATCGACTGCGCGCCACTGACCAAGTAACGGCTCATGAGTGGAGGTGCGCAGGAGAGATTCGATTGAGAACACATCTTGCATCTGGATTTCAGGGAGAAGGTAGAAAGGGGGACAACGTGTACGGCATACAAAAAATACGTCAGTCAAAGCCAATACAAATTACAGGGTTTAGCAAGCAGACGACATACATAAATTGAAGCACTGTTGAAAGAAACATTGGATTTTACAACAGGAACCCCAGTTACATCAGATGTATGTCTGTTCAGATTGGGTGTCTAACTACATATGAACATAATCCTCTGGGCAAACATATTACACCAGACCGGTCTTCCTGGCGAATCCCCGAACTACTTCGCTGTTTCCATCGCAACCTCATGCACATGCACTGGACAAACCAGATGAATAGACTCCACCAAAATTGCGTATGAACCGAACAAAAACTGGTCACCGACCCCCAATGGACTGCAAGCTCTGCACTTCGCCTTGCTGTTCTGTGGGCTAGGTTTCTTCTGAATCAAAGGCTCCAGAAGTCCTTCTCCTTCTTCGAAATGGATAACTGAAAAGTACACTGTCCCAAGTATGAACTTATAGTGATTATGAGTAACGTTTCATCTTAAAGTGACATCGAGATGGCTGAAACTGGGAAGGGTATAGAAATCAGTGTGCAACCTGGAGACCCCCATCGCCGAATCAACTGAGAACAGAGAACGACCATACTGCCGTCAGCTATCAATGTCGTTGCTAATTCCAAGACTGTAAGTCAGTCTGGAGCACCCATGTGGATTCCAAGCATTCGCGGATATGCGTCAAGTTAACACTGCGCTTTTGTGAGAGACCACTTCGTCGTCAAGTACAAACTGACGAATATAAACTATCAGAGATACAAACCCTCTAAACTTACCAGAACGCAATTGCCCTCAGTGTAGGATCATACCCACTAGATAACATTGAAGCACAGTGAGCACATACACGCCATCTAATTCAGAAGTGTGGTACAGCCTCGTGTACCACTAACGCTCGTTCAACTGCCAACAGCTAAGTCTACATACGCTCAACAGAACTTTCCGACGATCACCGAAACATTCCATCTAGCAACCACTACAATTCAGCTCACAAGGCAATTAGCCATTTGGAACTATGCAAGCAACTATGAATGAACAGCAAGGCCCGGTGAACACAACCAGCTATCGATATAAAATAAGCTGCCTCTACTAGAAACCGTTGAAAGCTCCTGCATCTCATCCGAGCAATGCGTAGCAGGAGGCCAGTTGTGAACCAGGTGATCGACGAAACCAATGGTTATCCTATACATAAACAGTAACAACACTTACAATGTTAAGTATGAACACCCCCAATAGCAGTTCAACCGATCATCCACGCCACTGACTACGCCCTCGACCTCTGCCTGCACTCATTGATCAGTTAACCTCCTTCCACCATCAGATAAAGAAATTTCGCTTGAGATCAATTCCTTAAAATTCCACAAGGCACCCGACCCAGAAGAACCTCCTCCTAACTCTTTTACAAACAGAGGTCCAGACTGTGTCAAAAAGCACACGGTTCCGCTCCAGAAACTTTGACCAGTGAAGTCGTTTTAGATGAATGAGATATGACTATCATTCTCATTCCCAAAAACAGCACACGCACATCATGTGTAAATCAATCAGGGATTAGCTCGTCACTTATTGCGTCGAACCTGCTCATAGCCACTGTACTTCGTAGACCAACACGAACGTGCACACAACATATCCATGAGCAAAAAGCTGGATATCACCTTGGACGTGGCAACATTGATCACAGTTTCGCACTCCGCCAGATGCTTGCTCATATAAAAGGTCAACTGTTGTCTTTTTGAAAGCCAGAGAAGTCTACGATTCATTTGGCATAGCTGCACTATGCGACTGTCGACCGAAGAAAGGTGTGTCCGAGAACTACGCCAACATCCGAAATCCTGTCATTGTCAAATCCCAGGTCCGATTAGGACTTAGAGCAGCTTGTCACATACCTTCAGCACCCGAAGTATGGTACAACATGACAGTCCAGCCTCCCCCACTCTATTCAACTGTCCAATGGACGAGATTCTAAGGTGTGTCCAGACATACTGAAACTATAATAATGCGGAGATGCCCCCTGGCATGCAACCGCGAAACACAGTACTCTGGCAACATCGCTGTCACCTAGGAGGGTTCACAGGGGACGAAGAACCGCTTAGACAGACTAGAGGCTTCACTTCGTCAGGTTGGAATGGAATTTGCATTAAGTGCAAGGCGCTGTTTTCAGACTAGCAACATTCGATGCCTGCACTCATCTTCGATGGTAAGACGTTGGAGGTAGTCGAGAAGTTCGTGTACCTCAGGGGCTACATCAGTCTTGGTGGAATGTTCGTTGAGATCGCAAGTTGTAAGCTAAGGTTCGGATGGTGTTTATCAACGTACGACACCAGAGGCGCCGGCGTGATTTAAGTCTTTTAGTGAAAAGCCGAGTGTCACTGTTAGAGCAGTCCTACTGTATGGCTCCGAAACCTGATCAGTTCGCGTGGAGGATGTTCACAGAGTTCGTTTTCGACCACCGATGTCCCCGAAACATCTGTGGCGTGTGATGGGAACATCGAGTCAGCAATGACGAAGTTCGCCGAAGTGTCTATAAGACAGACAGACTCCACGGTTTACCACTTTAAGTGGTCTTTATCATGTTATATGCATATACTATACACTGCGAAAACAACGCTATACAGAAAAAAATATTGTCGCGAAGACCATCGGCTATGTAAACCGTGCCACACGCTGACTACCTGGCTACCGCTGTTAGAATAATACAAGCCGTACGAATGCCATACAACACGACAAGCAGTGGTGTGGCATTAGGAAAACGTGTATGACTCATCGGAAGCTATAAACAATGATCAACACGCATACTAGCATATAACACCAGTAAACTATATAGTTCGTTATGCGATGTTTTCAGCGTACGTAGGTTATATTCAAGAGATACTGGCAAACGAAAGACTACTGTTGAGTTTTTAGCCAATACATTACATGATGTTTTCCGCCAAACGACAAACAAGATCATATGTGGACGGGATATTGTTGATCTGAACATTGTTATCACTAAGTTATGTAACGATAGTTATTTGTGCAAAAAAATGAGGACTACATCTGTTGAGGTTTTCATGGTGAAATGCTACTGTCAAGTGAACATTAGAATTGGCGAAGACATCCGGAAAGCGGGCTCTTTGATCACATCCGGGATTTCGCGTGAGCCAGATGTCATCGGGATAACTAACCTTTAACATCTAAACAACTGAGATGTTTATGGTTCAAAACTAAGACAGTATCCATAAACTATCTGAAATTATGTGAAACAGAATCAGAGAAACACCAGAAGCATGACTGATTTAGAACGCTTGTGAAGATTAGCTGGAGCTAGCGGAAAGAGTAACGACACTCGACGACAATGATCACACACGATAGCAGACTGTATGCGTGTATCAGTTGCTTGAGAGCGCCACATATTAATATATTGCAAGAGACAGTAAATGTCCTGTGGTGTGAAAATGTGAAAATATAACTTGAGTGAAAATGCAGATAGACTGGAAAGTGTTATGGCCCGCTGGTCAACGATAATCACAAAATGTCTAGTACACGACGATATCAATCACGGAACGTAACACAGAGCTTAGCAATACCCGGAAACCTCAGAAAAACACAGAAGACCGTGACCTTTAGCCAAGATTGTATTTGCTCTCAAACCAAAGGTAACAATGTAGACGAGCGTCTGCATATATATAGTCTTTCGATGGCCTTGAAGAATCCCACTTGAATTGGTGCATTAAAAGTGGAATGGGTCAATCACAGACTTAGGAGAAACGTGCGCCAAAATTGAGTTTTGGCACGTTGTGACGCGAAAAATTAAAATTCAAAATCACAATTTATTTAGCGATAATATCTTGAAAAATAATTCATTTTTGGAGAAAATAGACAGCAGAAAGTATCGTCTTAGCTTCAAGTAGAACATATGGAACAGTCAGTATGTACAGGTTTTAAGTTGATTTTCTGTTAGCACTTCATCGACTGGATCAGTTCATACAGTGAGAGGGATTCGTAAGTGTAGTATACGGCAGTCTCTACTCCTATAACTCACCGACTAATTAGAAGATTGAAACACGAAAATCTGACAAACTGTGGACGGAACAGCGAAGAATGATGAGGTGTACAGGGGGTTCACTTTCAGTACCACAACGCTAAAAAAATAATCCATGTGACCAAGTATAGGACAATACAAATTCAACACTCTTCCTGTACAGAGTGCCCTCTTGCAAGCAAAATGCTGAGTACGGGTACTTATGAACGGAGGCTGAGAACGACCGGTTCGGATTATTTTGATCTGTTCCTGAATTGTACCTCAATGGTTATGAAAACGAATTCGGTACTTCTGTTGCTAGCTACAGTATTTGGTATCGTTTGGAAGTGAAAGCGATTGGTCAAGAGTAGAAACCTATCAGTTAGGAGCCAATACTGGATCATAAACAGACAACATCGGTTTGAACAAACATAAAACAACACTAAAATGGATCAACTGTCCCCATCTTAAAAACCCTAGTCGGAGATCAAACAGGTCACGAGGTCCTATCCTGGGAGGTGAACAATTTTTAAGCTACTGAGGTTTTCAATTGAACATCATTCACAGTTGATTGTTAACTTTTGCATTCAGACACACTTGTCAATCTAAGCGAAGTCAATGGTGCAGTGGTTAACACGAGTACATCATGAAAGCGTGACCGATGTGAGAAGAGGCATGGTGGATAAGATGTAACAAAAGTAAAATTCGGGTATGATGCTTCTTTTCGAAAGAGGCTGGATAGAAAATCTATGAAAATACAAAGACTGCAACCAAATGAGTAACGCTCAGGTTGAATTTGACAAAATTTACCAGCGATTTCTATTTTTCGTTACAAAGTTAACGGAAGAACGTCAGTTCGAAGTACCATGATTATGATAGTACCCGATATCTAGTGTGTTGGACAATCGGTATGTGTAGATACAATAAACACTGCAACACACTGCATACTAGCCAGTGAAGGATCACTTTCCAATTACTTACCTGTTCTTCCAAAGATCGATCAATAGTCCACACATCTAGTTGATTTTCCAACAGCATGTAGATACGGCATAGACCATTCGGTGTTGCGTTCGGTCGTGTGATCAGACGAACGAAGACCTGACAGACACGTGGGATAGGGTGGATTAGGAGACAAGTGAAAGCAGATAGCTCGATCAAAACGTATGGTACAATGCGGACAGTGAATCACTTACGTTCAGTCAGGCGTTCGCGCGTTTCCTATATATACGTATGACATAAACGAACAGACACTGCAAGTCCAGTACTGCCTACCAGTCATTAGGAAAGTGCCAGAACAACAAATGGTTTCAGTAGCTACAGAACACACAGACTCCAAAGTTCTATACTGTGCGTACAAAGAAAGATTATTCCGTTTTGAACAAAAAACGGAGTGCATTAATCGGGTTTTCCAGCAACCGATATTGCACAACTAGATAGAATGGCTAGGGAAAAACGGACCCTCTAATCGGAACATGACAGCCAGTCGCTATTAACGTTGCTCGCCCTTCTTCTCTCAGATAAGCAATTCGATGATGATGTTTCCATAGTGGTATGTTTTCTTACGTTCGTCATGCACTAATAGACCACACACTAACTTTCCTCGGTCCACCTGTGCTGCGTGGTCGATATTGATAAGACCAGGGAAAACATCTCGAGGTTTAAAATCACAACAGAAAGAGTATGACGATTCATAAACTCAATTCACAAACACTAAAAGCAACCGGTTGGGTTGCAAATGACAGCCTTGCGATTTTCACTGCCTCGCTTCATAAAATTATCCTTAACTCGCAGACAACTCGATCCGACGACAGCAACATTCAAATCCCCTGAATTCAATGTGCCTCTATCTGTTTTCGTCAGCCACAACTAGAGGGGAGCGAACAAACTGTGATATGCTGAACATTGGGTGGCTAGGCATAAAACGTGTTCAAGTCACTATAAGTGATGAAGGGAAAATACTACGAGTAAATAGAGGTCATCCGTTTTTAACACATACTGCAGACACTCAACAATCTTCATGTGGTGCTGCCGTAATGTGTGCGCAGTGTTCTGCTGACAGTGATATTCATAAACCGATAACTTAGGAACATTACTGGCACGAAGAGGCCGAGTTCGGTCGCATCACAGGTCCTGATCTTTAAGTACGGACGGATATCACGACTGGGTCGAAGGCAATTCGGATTTATAAATGCTAACCGAATCTTGGTGATAAGAAGGGCTATCTTTTCTGCAACAACAACACCGGATGCGATGCACATCACGAAGGTAAACAAAACTTTCAACTAAATCGAGATCATCGTCCAGATAAGACATAGAAATCACAACCTGTGAGATTTGAAGAAACGATCCGCACTTAGACAGGGCAAAACACATACACAATGATATCTGAATCACCAAGCTGTTCAATATGTCTTGGACTGTTTATGCATTGTCACCAAGCAAAGAGATATGATCAGTATAATCAACGTCGATAATTCGGCTTTCTGAAGAAGTACTGCGACACAATTGGTGAAACCCTTCTACAGCATTGTGTTGAGCAACGCCAAGAAAAATAGAACAGCCTGGTTGGATTTCGCTGGAGACGGTGATGGTCTGTCACATGTCTCAACTGTGCCTGAAGTGTGTAACTGAACACGAGCTTCTCAGGTACTCAAGTCTCCAAATATCAGCCCAGGAGATAGAGTCGAAGACCGAGGTGATGACCAAAAACGAGAATACTGTTGGTCGCGAACAGATAGGGTGATGGTGTTTCACCAGCTGACAAAAGATGGAGATTTAACCAATGCATCCACGGTCTGCATGAAACCCAAGTCTCTCGACGCGATACTCCTGTTCTAACTTTTCGAACAACCTGGAAAATGAAACGGGCATCAGAAGCTCGCAATCATTCCTTTCTCCGTGGCTGCAGCAAATATTTCAATGGGTTTTCAGTAAGGATGAGAGCGAACACCACCCACGAATCTGTGCCTAATGTCCAGGTGAAAACTGTCGAGTCCGAACTGATCCTCTAGGTCAGTCTCATATGACAACAAGCGACTGTGCCTTGGATGCTCAAGAGTTTTGCTGGAAACACAATACCAATCCTAAGCAGTAGACGGAGAAAGTCATGAAGATGCTGACAGAACCTATCTGTGATTGCCTTCGGACGGCAGTTTGTTGCAGAGTACGTCAATGTAACAAACAGAGCCCGTTTGACATTTCGCAGAATGTTTACTCTGCACGAACCTTACAGCTGCACTGCGCAAAGTCGATAGTCAACTGGAAACCAGACCAACGAAGAGAATTCGGCTTTGTTACTCAGGTCAACACCGGCACTCGCTTACCTAGATGTCGATGCGAAAAACGGACGTAATTTGCGCATGGCGTTTAACCTACCACTACTGCTGCTATCTTTTAGTTACGTTATGATCACCTACCTACTGAATAGTTCAGGCTGCAGCATCGGCGTTTAGTTGGTACCCCAGCAAACGACGTACCTTCACATGTTAACCAGTTGAACATGTTAAATTTGCACTTCCAAACGTCTTACTTTATAATCTCCTCATTGTTTACCGGATGATACCATACGAGTAAACTCAGATGCTAGTGGCTGAATATCTGTATGTGGGTAACATACTGCACCCTAAGTGGACACGTTGTCTAGTAGCAAAGCAACACGGTTCTACTGTCGTGCTATACAGGCGTTTATCTGTCACCAAAGATGACATAATCTGAGACATCTTAAAGTTTTGCTGACCTTAACAGCATACTGCTTGAAATACATCTACCATTTAAGCAGCAAGGCGCGATTATGCGGGTGTGCAACAAACCTACGTTCTTTATCAAAAATGACAGAATTGGGACACGTAATTTAGAACTGAAAGGGTCCCCGTTGAGCATCATGGCTGATACATCAATTGATAGGGAAAAACGTTAGCAACTAAATACCCTCAGTTAGAACGGTTATCAAGGAAGTAATACATGTACGTCTGAATGAGCGTACGGACAGATAATCACGTGACAACTAAGCATCTCCTAGCATTTCCGGTATTTCTTAAAGAAGCCGTTAACATTCGTGCGATGAAATGTGCGAGCGATTAACTGGCAGTGTGACTAAATGTGGTAGAGCAGAGCAGGCGGACTTAAGTAGCCTTCCACTACTGAAAAAAACACAAATGTTCGATCTATTGATTAGAGATGGAAGCGACACAGAAGACATATCATGCTATGCAGCAGGTGAAATGACTTAGCCGAATTTCCACTTTCAGAGTTATCGAAGGACTCACGGTAAACCGGGTTAACTTAGGTTACAACAATTAATCGAACAAAGAAATACTTTCATGACCTCGGTTTACTCATTTACAAGTTTATTGTAGGTGTTCAGCAGTCCAGACCGCAACGATTTACGATCTTCTAGATACCAAAAATTCGACGACTGTAGTGCAGGTGAATAGCCTGTGAAGTGTGATCGATTGCTACGCACAAAACGCTATGGAATGAAGCCCCCACTAGGATCAAACAAATCTATCTTTTAACGGATAGTGTTTGGACGTTTCGGTTGGGGCAAAACAGCAAGAAATGTCTATCATAAGTGGCCCACCAATATTCCACCCGATGATTCCTGTAACACAATCACCTATCGTAGGCGATAACTGCATAGTTTTCATCCTCAAACACATCATAGAAGGACGAAATCAAACACACAATCGATCGACGGTCTAATCAAGCTCCATAGTCCCTCTGTAGAAATGTTCCGATTTGAAAATTAATGACCGAAAATATACGTGCACTCAAATGTCTGCAACATATCCATAAGTTTGGAAAATGATTGATGAGTGACAAATACGAACTCCAGCTAACTCACCATGTTACCACCGCCACGAGCCGGTGTCAGTCGCGAAGTCAGCCCTCCAGTGGAAGCTACTAAACTGAATAAATTGGAGACACGACGACCAATACCGGAAAAAAGTCCGCCACCTGAGCCACCTCCAGAATACCCGGTTGATGATGGTCTATCGGATTTAGACGTGCCGGTTAACAATCGACAAACGACTCCGTCCTGATGGTGATGATGAAAAAAGATGATTTGGTAAAAGAGATGGCATGCAGATAACCGCGTGAGGTTACAGGTGCTGTCATCGGCAAAACAAACATTTCAAAAAAAAGAGATACAAAACACAGTAAAGTGAACGTTTAACATGAAGAGATTGTGAATCAAAAGTGGGTGATCCCGGAAAGATTTTGCAAACACGAAAACATTTGAGCGATAAAAAATGCAACATACCACACGAGCTATCTAATTGTTTAGAATGATCAAAGCTTATTGAGTTTCAGATAACTATCCCCTTTTCCAACCATCTTTAATTCCACTGAAAATCTCTCTCACAGGGCCTCCACATGTGAGAAGATAACATGAGTGTCCCTCACGATTGAGGTTGAATGTCCGCAAAAGCAAAACCTAAGGGCATCGAAATAAAAAGGTGATGTATTCTGACACCTAAAGGAAAAGTGTTATCACGTGAAGGTCTCTCATGTCTCGTGACCAGCTGATTTCATCCTGTTTTTAATTCGTTGCATAGGTTTCCAAGTTCATACAAGCACAGGTAGGTGCCACCAAGATTAAGGATGCCACGAAGATGGAGTGATGTTGGTATGTTCTGTGGTCTTGGTGTTTTTTGTTCCATAATGTATTTGTATATAACAAGCATGAGGGTACCAAACGGCCAACAGGAGATGGCGACACCGACCGAAAAACGTAGGATCCTAGGACCCTCCTAGGATTCCGCCCTCATAACAACCTACATACGATTACAGAGGATACCATGACGTGTTACGGTGAACAGGTCAGGTCAAGCGTTAAATCTATGCTCCACAAACTACTCACCTTCATGTGAGATACAAGGTCACATGCGGACTGGATGTCGTCAGGTTGCGGAAATTTAGACAAGAGCATTCACGATAACCTGGCTCGAACGCAAGACCGTGTGGATGGTAATCAGACTAATGCGATAATATTTACCTTAAAATGTTCTACCAGTCAAATCTATCATATGCAGCTAAACAACCAAAAGTTGTGTGTATGGAACCAAAATAACTGGAGGTCTTCCGCACTCTCCCACATGCAAAACCAAAGCGGTTCTGAAGACCATCTGAAGAAGGATTGACTTACTCGTGCATTCCTCGGATCCACTAGAAGCAAATGACCGGTGCGTGTGGCCAACACGAAAGTTCCGGGCTTCAAAATGGACAAAACAAAAACAGTAACCGCTTTTAAAAAAAGATCAACCAACAACTAAGATTATGTCCTGGCTGAAAACAACTACAGGATCTGAGTGCTCGGTAGAAGGTGAATGGAGAAATACAGCGAAACAGCCAGTGAAAAATAACTTCGAAAGCAAAACCCTATGTTGGCTAATGTATGCAAGAATTGTGCCAAACACCACAGATTGATTAGGGTCGTTGGACGAAGGGGTTGGTCACTGAACAACGCAACTTTTGGCAGGTGATGTACTGATCCGATCGTGAATGTTAAATGATCGCAGTCATCGAAGCCTGTATTTGCAACTGCGTGATTAATGGTCACCGTCAGTATCACTTCGCTACCAAGGGCTAAGGAACTTTGAATAAAAGGCTGTACCTCAACACGATTAAACATAGAGCATAATGCGTACACCACTCGTTTTTGTTGCTTCTATTCAAACTCGCGACGGAGAACGAATGATACAGGAATCAGTTTAATCCCAGCTAGTCAGGTAATACAGCAGTAAATCTAATACTTCCGCGAAGTAACAAAGATATGCTGACCTAAAGGAACCCGAGGGTACTGCTGGAGACGCCATGACTTAACTGGAAGAGCACGAGAAAATACTATCACAGTCATTTCGGAGAGTAAAATAGGCTGCAGTAACATACTTCTTGTCCAACGTAGACTCTGTGGGTTCAAAATTAGGTAAGAACACCTCAATCTACGTTCAGGTGCCGCTGCCAGACAAAAAACGAAAACGGCGAGGCAAATCACCAAAGAATGGTCTCAAGACCGTTAGAGGTTAACTGTGAAACATTTGACTACTTCCAATGATATTACGCCGATGGACATAAAGAAATGATCAAACACTGTCCTGGAGTGTGACTCAGATGACTCATGATAATTATTTATTACAACCAGCTCGATAAATATGTAAATATGTCCTTTCAGAATCTTGTTGCTCTACACAAATGAGGTTCGACTGACAAGTGGTATACAACAGCTGAGTCGAAGTGAACTCACAACACAGTACCATGCAACAGTGAGAGAAAACAAGCTACGAGGAAGATAAGTGAAACAATGACTAAAACATGTATCCAGGATAAAAACCGGTACTTGACTTAACAGTCAAACAGGCATTAAAATAGAAATGGTTGCCCGCAACCCGAATATCTTTAGAAGCGAATGCACTCAACAAACTCACTACCGAGGTAGGCTCTAACTGGATTGCCTCGTCGCCATACAATCCACCGAACGAGGCAGCCAAGTTGATATCAGTGTGCACTGAATTCCTGGCAAGTCGTGGCCAAAGACGAAGTGTTTCCCCACACGAGCTCAGCGCAAGACAGCCAGTGGGCGATGGTGAAGGACCGGAACTGTGAGGAATTATCAACCCCACTAACAGTGCAGTGTGTGGCATATCGCTTGCGGGAAGACTGAAGTTTAGACATGGAGAATGAGACTAGAAAAAAGGGGACGAAAGAGAAAATCAAAAGTAGGTTTCTCGATTGACGTTTCACAATCCAATCAACAAAATGGTTGGCCAATAATATTCTCCGTCTTCGGAATACAAGACTTTCATGGATATAACAGAGCTTTTCATTGAAACTATGAATTTGACTGTTTACGGCAAATTCGCTGGAGATGCGAGTTGGGTTAGTGGGGAATTCGTTCAACATAAGTTCGATATTCACTGACAACCACATATAAATATGAACTCTTATCACATGGTGACTGCGACTTCAAAGATAGCTTTCGAATTTTAAATGAAACAAAGAAGCAAAAGAGTTCACAGTGAGTTATTATATGAGTTGTAGAATGTATAAAAGTGGAATGATTCGTTAATGGGTGTGAGATTGTACAGGATAATAAAGAGGGAAAAATAACGCTGAGCGTTCACATTTACCGACATGAGGGCTGTTAGTTAATGCGGTGATTAGATACAGATGAGCTTATTCGATATCAGCAGTAGCGTTCGAGGTACATCATGGTAGTATAAGACCAGTTATTTTTGATAACACCGATTCGTCTTAACTTGTTAATGTAGTTTAAAAATGAGTATCAGCATGTAGCACGGTGATAACGACAACTGCAAATCTAAAGATTGCGTGTCCGAGAGCCAGTTATCACGAATCCCCTTGTTGAGATTGGGTAAATGGACAGCATTCAGACGGCAAGCGACCTAGTGTGAGCGTAACAGCAAACTTCTTGTTTGGTAAAGACTGATTGATTACACGCCAAACCAGATGGAAACTGAAAAAGTAGCAAGGATGAATGCCGCTGCAGTTCATCTGCGTTGTTTGTGAGGTAAGCATAACTAGCGAAACACGAGGAATCAAAGCCTTGAAGATAGCTCCCTGCTCTAATTTGCAACTGTTGTTTATTTGCAAAGTGTAGACACTCTAAAATGGATTGATTAAATGCAACCTTCTCTTTTAGTTCTAAAAGCAAACAGCTCTCATGGTTGAATGTCGGTCACGTTTCAGTAGTAATCACTCATATAGTGATGTCGATGATAATGCAATGTAGTAAGTGCATACACCCAGTGTTACAAGAATACCTCATAAAAGTTCACTTAACAGCTCGCCCGTTATCAAACAACGCTGAGACGAACTTGATCGATGATCATGGGAACGGTGGTTCAGCTAATAATAGTTTTACTCTGTAATGCCTTGAACGAAGCCAAAATCTCTGGAGTGACGCACCCGTTTATTTTATTTTGTGAACGTGGTATACCAAACCACTCATTTCTACGCTGTTTGTGTTATACACAAATACAGTAGGAGGATAGTGTTCGTTTGGATTGAGTACCACTCTTAACCGTACGGTCATCGATTGAAGTCAGTAGGACGATTTATGTATTCCCACTTGACATGATGAAACAATCTGAGCATTACTCACAAGTAAATGTGACTGAGTGTTCAGAAACGATTAGGCGGTCGTACCCAATGTGAAATTGATGACACAGCTGTCAACACAATTGCCTTATGGGAACGTGGACCGTAGTTCAAAACCCGGTTGTGTGAAAAACACAACGAGCCCCCTAACAAGAGAGTCGCTTGAGTTCAATGCTTTTCTTCGAAAGAGGCTAGTTTGTTAGGTGGTTAAGCTCAACTGCTGAAAGTAGCCCCTGACCAAAAATGAAGCGATATCACGTAAACATGAGCCAAAAAGTAAGTTGTGGTTTTTTAGTCATTACACGATGTCAAATCAGGTTAATGTGTTATTTGCACAAAAGATAAACTTTAGGTATAACCTCAAGCATGACTTCAGCAGTCTTAAAAAACACGTTATAGATAAATTCTTGTGCTTGAATCACGACCAGACGGAGATGAGGGAATACTTAACTAGGTGCAAAAGGCGAACAATATATGGAATTTCAACTGGAGCATCACCCACAATTGATCGCAGCTGTCGCATTCCCATAGACTTTCCAGTCGGCCCCTTTCGAACGGCAGTTTCGCTCTCATTAGAGCTCGTCAGCAGTGCATATCCTTGCCACGGCTGGGACTAGAACCCCAACCACGCTTTCATGAGGCAACCGTGTTGATCACTGAGCCATTGATCTCACATTGGGCACGACTGAATTATCATATGTGAACACAACCACTTTCGTTTGTGAGTAATGATCACGTTGCCCGGTCGTCTCGATAGGAGACAAAGTTTCTGTGATTTAACTCCAGTCGATAATCCCGTGATTAGGAGTTCCCAGACAGGGCGAAATCCCCGATCTCATTGTGGATTATGTTCAGCTTGAAACTGACCAAATGCCAGACTACTCATCAGTAATATACGGAATAACTGAAATCTTATAGATCAACATACGCTAATAAAACGAATTAAACTAACACGACGCACGAGATAAATCTACGTGAATGAAATTAAAAACATTACAAACACCCTGTTTGTAAATTTATTTAGACACGTTCCAGTAGAAATCTGATAACATAAAGATGAACATTGAATACCACTAACTGTTCAGAGGAAGGTAACGGACCGCGATAGTAGTATGCGTTGACCACAAACTTAAACTAATAATTTTATTAAATATTCCACTTGGTGAAGACATGGTTGTGTAAATAATGAATATTTGACTCTCAAGGTGCATAGAGTAATTTTTTTAAACCCAATTTCAAACGTCTACCCCCACCGGCAACTCAGTTGTTTATATGAATATCTTATTTGACGTGCGGCACCGCAAACGGAATGAATGGCTTGTCACCCATCGTTCTTAAGGAATGTGCAGTTTTTATGCTACCCACTGCCTGAGACACATTACAAAATTGCTGGAAGGCAACATTCGTCACACTAATCTCTAAAAAGGGTAATTTTTAAATACAGTTCGATTGCATGCACGTCTGTTGCATTGAAAGTTTCGAAAAGTTGACTTTAGTTTGAGTGAAAGCTAAACTGAACGCCATAGACTCTGACTGATTTGTCTACCATTGTTCAAGTTTCACCTTTGACTCTACCGTCCGTCTAGTTCATTTCATACTGCCATAGTTCGACGGAAAATTTGGAGCAGTTCGTGTATGCTTCTTGGACTTCGACAATGCATGTGACAGCAGTGCCAGAAAGACACTACTTTAAATTCTCAAAGGGTCTGGTGTCCAATCCCCAACAAACAACTTCTGATAGAGTTACATTAGCAACCGTAGACAATTCGCTTAATTTGAAGGAAAAATCTTACTTCTACTCATCACCGGTTCTGGTGTTCCCCAAAATACAGCCATCTTCTCAATCTTGTTCTCACTCCTGTCAGTTGACGCACATACTTTTCATTCAAATATGTAGAGTATTTGATGTTAAGTACCAAACATTTCATTCCATTTTTGTTTCTGGTCTCAGTGTACAGTGTGTTCTGACTAGGAAGTCAATCATAGTCAGGCGGTCAGTGTTATAGCGTATCCACATGTCACCACGTCGTCTTTATTTACAATAGATAATCAGTATGGCAAACTTTAATGATTGTCTATCCTTGCGTGTAAGTAGTTTTAACCTTGACTTCCTATTGCTGAATACGTAGGGGTTACCCTGAGTGTTAGGAGGCGCATCTCCTAACGAGACAGCCAGGACGGGTCACGTCACATCGATTGGCCGACCCAGCTCGGATGGTATGGCCGTGGGTGGTGGTATGGTCCCATTCAGCCAATCAGATTGCAGGTGTGCGGTAGAACGCCTGTACGCTATCTGGACAGTGTTTTTTCTCTCCTTTCCTTCTGACGCCCCCTGTAACGTGATTTGTTCTGACTCTGAATGCCCTATATGACTGTTTAATTTGATTCGCTGTACGTCTGTCGGCCATCTATGGTAATCGTTTTGTCCTATAAATCTAAAGCTTCTGTGGCCTTCGTTTGTCTCGCTTGTCCAATAAACGGTGCAGCCGCGTCTCTTCTGATTTTCTCGGCTTGAGTCAAGCGACTGAGCGTGTAACCAAGGGGACGATCCAAGACTGAGAACAATGTGACGTGACCATTTCACGTCAAGGATGTTCACAACAGTCGGAGAATCGTCCTTTAAAATCCTTTCATTACACATCATCTAATCAATCAGTTTGTCAGTGCGTGCATGCTCCCCCATTGAATGTACTGTTCATCTATTATTTTCACTGGCTCATTGATGGAAAAGTTCATGGTGTTTCTAGGTAGGCAGAATATCGATCACGTTGTGGTAGAAGCTTCCGCAGACAAGTCGTCTTTAATTACTTTAAAACATACGAAAATGGTGCATCCGAAATTCTGTTTAACACAACAACCTCACAATCCAGATAGTTCCCAGTGTACTAAAACCAGGTAGAAACATTTTCGTACACACAGTGACATGTTTTACGCGTGATCACTTATTTAGCTTGAGTTCGAATGAGATCAAATATTCATATTCTCAGGTTAACCATGCAACCGAATCAACTTTTTTCTCCGTCAAAACTGATAGTGACCGCTCAGTAAGTTTCCGTGAGTTCAACTTGTACAAGAGTCTTAATCGAAGGGACACCGATTAGAGTTTACAGGACAGTTACTGTGCCTCACCTCGAAGTGATTAAGAAATCTCAGTAGTACCCATAAACAAATGTAGCTGAGTGTTTGTATGTGATAAGTCAGTCGCGCTTAATGTGAGGTCGGCGGTGCAGTAGTCAATACGGCTGACTCATGAAATGATGAACCGGAGTTCAAATAAGGGTCGTGACAAAGATACATACCATTGGATAATTTAGTCAAGAATGAAACTCATGTCTAGTGCACCTTTTCGGAAACGTTTAGCTGGAGAGTTTATTGAAATGCGAAAGCTGCAACGTACACAGTACAAAACTCCATATTACATATCAGAATCTTAGGTATTTTTTTGACAGAAGGCTCAATTCAATGTTTGAGCTGAGTACACAACCAACGGGAATGCTTGCATGAACAGAGGAGGCGGACCAATAATAGAATGATCGAGAAACAATGACAGACTGTGTTGCAGCCATAAAACTGAGCGACCATCTGAACGTGTTTCAGCAACACTGCGCTAGTGCATTTGCAGTTGAACAAGCCGTCTTACCTGCAATCACTAGGTGCGGATATTGCTCGAGTTGTAAAATTAAAGTACACGAAGGGATTTCTTTGTCAGATTTCATAGCTGATGATGAATCAGGCAGACACGGTGAGTGAGAAATCGAAGAATGTAGGATTCTTTTGTTGCGTCTAGTGCTAATAAATTTAGATTTGTTCACTTGATGCAATCAGCCAGATAGTTTAACCTTGAGACGCCGTGAACGTCTCAAAAATTCAGTAATGCCCTCAGTAGTATGGGATATCTTCCTAAATAAAAAAAATGAACCAAACGAGAGAGCAACTGACTTTGCAGGAGTTAATAATTATGTTCTCGTCCCTACAGAACCACCTGGGAGTACAGCTCATGAACATGAAACATTTAGTAGATCTGTTTATTTGTTCAGTCCACAACACTTAAATACTAAGATCCTCTGAATCAAGACTTCGAAGAAGACAATGGGCATGCTAGAAATCAACACGCATAGTTGAAATACTAGCAAGAGACACGGCGCGCTTTACAATGGTCTATTTTCGCGCTTTTCTTCAGTATATCATTCTCATATATATATATATATATATATATATATATATATATATATATATATATAGAACAAGGGTGCCAAAAAGTAGCAAATGCTCTTGTAGCTGATTTACGAAGACATATATGTAAAGTATTTAAAAAAAGGCATACACTGAGTAGTGTATCTAT
>LUCH01003726.1:0-27645 GCA_013368495.1 Paragonimus heterotremus | reverse complement strand
TCCACGTCACTGTTGAGGTGAGCGGCGGCCCGAACCACAGTACCTTTTGGTCAGGCTCATCATAATGTTGATGTGTCCACGAGGACATCGAAGGTAGACGGTGTATGCGTCGTCGTGTCAGTGTTCGACTGCCGAATGAGAGGAGGATATACAATGCATATGTGTGTTCGATCTTGCTTCGTGGTCCAGTCTTCATTGTTCATTGACCGTTTCGATTATTTTTTAGTGTCTATCAAAACAAGTGTAGTCGGACTAGCTAACAGATGGTCTGTGTCCTATCAGCCGACTGTGTGGTTAACGCGGTCGTGTGGGCACGTATTTGGGTCGTCTGAAAATTCGTACACACTAATGAAAGTAATGAAAATGAATGGGCTATATTGAGTGGATTACTTTCTGTGTATATCTACGGAGCGTCTTTTTGTTCATTGCGGCTACTGGTGGTTAAAGAAATCGATAGACGGTTAGGCGATGGCGTGGTCACTACCTGTAAGAGCTTTGACCGCTTGCTAAACAAGGTTGTTTGGTACCATGTACCAGATTGAAGGATTGTACAGCCACCCATATCGCTGTTTGACAGTAACTGTGGAGCATAGCATCCGGTAGTTTGCCTATATTTCATTCTTTCCCAACGGTTCTGCTCTATCATTTGTTCAGTAGTTCATTTTTTCATGAATTACTGTTTTGGCCACCATACTATCGGGTATGGCACGGGGTTAAATGTGTATTCTGTATACGACTGCTTATTCACAGAGGTCGCGTGGTTATCAGGTTGTCTGGTCGTCTTGTTTGACTGATCTAATGATCCTATTAACAAGTTCACGACTGAGTCTTCTGTCCTGAATGTCTTCGAATTTGCTTAATGATATTCCAAGTCATTTTTGGTACCACTGCACGTCTGTTGTTTCTTTGTTCGAGTCATTTTCTGTCGTTTTCGCTGTACTTGTGACAAGTTGACCATTGTACAGGTTACGGATGCAGTTTGTACACTATTTTTAATCAAGGCTAGCGTCTGAAGTTGAGGTTCGCGTCGACCCCCCACAACGTTTAACTCACATCATGGGTTACCAGTTTCATTGGTGTAAACGGGTGTCGGATTACAGTAGTGTATGGAATTCTTATTTGGGCCGTTGACTATGTGTTTCGTATGTGTAATTGTAGAAATTGTCCATACTTGGAAATTTAGACACTGCATTTTGAGTATCGACTGTAAAAATGACTACCTTCTTAAGTGAAAGGATATGTACATGGCCAGCAATCCGATTTTCAAGTTCAAACAGAAAAGCACGGATAATGAGTATAACCATATGGTCGCCGAGAATGTCGTAGGCATTCATTTTGGTCTGGGATGATTAACTCACCATGCATGCCAGAATTACCTCATTTCGTGCAAGACCGAATTATTGGAACACTACCGCACGGATGGCTCTGCATCACCGATGCCAGATCGCTTGTCCTCCGTACACCTACTATATTCCAAAGTTAATCTTGTTTCGTGTACGGATATTGTCTAACTTCACTTAGCATCGCACTACTCACATCGCATTATCATCTTTTTCATTCGTGTTTCTGTATATCTGTTCGTCGACTCTACTGTTTCATGTCAGCCTCGTTGGAACGTCCGTAAGGTCATCAAGGGATTTTACTAAGCTAATTCTTAATATGACTAGAAGCAAAAGGCTTTCATTCTGATACTTTCCTTTCTGTTGGTGATAACTGGTTCGACCACCTCATCGACAATGCTCAGAACTGTTCTGCTGTTCCAAACATCTTCATTGTCAGCATTCCTCGTTTTTTTGTATCCACCACTGACTCTTTTTTGGGAACAAAATCCGAGTACGCTCTAATGGTCGGGTGCCTGTTTGATGGAAGTGTGATGGAAGATACCATTTTTGGACTATGTTTATGATTGATTGAATGTCCATAATTTAGACACAATTTGTGAGCAATCAGTAATTTGGTCCGAAGAAATCTCTGTATCGATGGTGCAACGTTTCCAATGCATCCAGTCACCGATTGGTCATACTTTGCTATCAGATGATGGGAGATATCTGCTAGCATTCGTCATCACAACGGAAGCGAAGCCGTCATCCATATGGGCCTGTCTCATCCGTCTTTTGTCTTTGACCGTGGCCTACGCATCCATTTCACTTAAGTTTAACTGAACATGTGTGCAACGGGTTGAGGCCATCAAGTTGACCTGAATTCGAGTGTTAACAGGTTGAAAATTTTGCCCATTGTTGAGAGTGCACTGTGTGGCATGAAAAGCAGTTCATGCTCTTTGGTGGTTATGCAAATATTTGCCAACAATGTTGTTGCAAAACGTAATTGATGAAGTATTCGGTTGGGCTTTCAGTGGAGAGATAGTCTTTTTAAACCTAAATTTACGTAACTACATTTACACTTTAGTGGTACTTTTAGTTTGTTTTCACTCCAAATAATTAGCATAGAACATTTTTGTCCTTTCGTTTTCCCACCCATTCTAACACGCCACTTGGTACTTTTCCACACCTGCACTAAGGTCTTACTTCCGAACTACTGGAAAACTGTCCGTTCTGTCAACTCTCCTCGTCGATACGTGACGCTTATGAACTTGCCTGCGTTAGCTCCTGACTTCCTGGACGCATTCGTTAATCAATCGTCTGTACCCACAGATGTTGTTACCTCTACGAGTGATTCATGCGACAGTTCACAAACGTCTCCACTTGATCGCCTCCCCCTTGATGTGTTTTGCTATTGTTTTCTGCGTCGGAATGAGGAATCTGAGGAGACGATCAAACTCCGAATTGCGAAGGCTCTTGGTACAACCCTCTCTGTGTTCAGACCATCTGAAAGCGCAACGACTTCGTATCCGAAAATACAGGCCTGGAATTTACGATTTGTGCGTAATGTAGCGCCCTACAAAGACATGTTCTGTGCGGAATTTCAGCTGTTTTTGCCTCCTCTCTCCTCTGAACAGGATGACATTATCGATCCTGTTACGAAAAAACCTAGGACGGACAATGTTGGTTGACTGTACTGATCGTTTGAAGTCAACCTGCGCTCAGACCCATTTTGATTAACTTGTACATTACATTTTTTAAGAAGTAAAACAGGGTGAATTTCTTGAGTTGTGCAACCTCATCATCTTTGTTTAGAAGTGGTATGTCTCAATTTACATGCCAATGTCTAGTGCACGACACAAGTTCGATCACTTGGTTCATGTGCTGTCACACAACATAGCTAGTGTTTTAACTGATGAAAAGCTGATGGGCTCCAGACGTCGGGACATTGATCAGCAAGGGAAGCATTGAATGATCGAACTGGGCAGGTGAAATTTGCTTGAATTCATGCAAGAAGTCACGAGGTGTAATCTTTTACTGACTATTAGTCTGTCGTACTCAATTTGGATTAAGGTGTAGAAACTTGTCCTACCGCTTCACTTGCATAATCGATAGAGCCAAATATAGTTGACTGATCATTTTTGTGTGTGATTGTAGGCTACTACTTTGTGCCTGATTCTTTGAGTCGAAATGGTCGCGTAGCTGTTTAATGGTCATAATGTATCAACCACTTTGATTACTCTCAAGTACGCTGAAACAGCTTGATCTGTGAGATGTTTCTCCATCAACGTTTTCCGTTGGTAACCTAATGACAGGGTTAGCCGCTCACCTCATGGCTCATGACTATAGATCTTAGTCGTCATGTTTTTATACGTATATGATTAAGGTGATTTTTGTATCAATGCAATGGCGTCTGACGTCTACTTTGTCAGTGTTAACTCGTCGCTTACTCGTATTTAAGTAGTCAGAAGATATCACATACGTGCCCTGGGCTGAGTTATAGCCGCTGACTTTTCCGCCCACAGAATCATTTATCTATTTGGCCTTCATTTCTTATACGTAGCACACGAGAACGAACAAAACATTGCTCTAGCTTGCGTCTTGCACAATAATTGTGGTGTCCATCAGATTCGTATAGCGGAACGTTACACGGACACTTGTTTTTGAGCTTGGATAACTAATATCATCCTTACCATCATCGTAGATAGTCATGCATCAGTGTTTCCAGCTGATGCTTAACTGCCACTCCACCACGAAGAAAAAAGCAAACCATATCCAAGAGGGTGGGTCCTAACTATTCAAAACGGCCACACATTTAATCAAACACAAGCTTGCAAACAGACAGTATCCTAACGGCTCTCATCACATCTCCTCATTAAGTACACATGCTTTTACAAACAATGAGAACGTTCACGCCACTGAGCCCGATTAGTCGCCATCCAACTTAAAGCCTACAGCCACCGACTCTGTTAACCGGGAAGGCGTCAGCCCGGAAGGCGAATGTGACCTACAGTGGACGACTTCATTTGTCTAAGCCAGGTCATCATCTACCCATCCCGCACTTCACAACAGTCGATCGTAGCGTCGGCAAAAAGTATTCGATGTGACAGACGACTAGCTGGAATCATTAATACGTGGCTTGGCCATCCAAGTCTGTGCAAGTGTAGAGATTGAACAAAAGAACTCGCTTTGCAGTCAATACCAAATACTCGCTTCCTAACCTCCTTCTATGGTTGCTCGTTGTTGCCACCCGGTGCAAACGATCGAACACAAATATCGGTAGCCAAATACCTGAAGACGGTTCACATCCGCTACTTCCAGTTGTCAAGTTTCAGTCATAAATGTTTACACTTCTGGTGTTCGTCTTATCTATGTGACCGCCAAGCCTCAGAGAGATATCTCTCTGTCGCCCGAGATGTTCTAGAATAGCGAATACTGCCCTACCCTTAGAGACAGGCGTTTCTATTTTATTCCATACAACTCTGCCACCATTGGTACAACTTTCCAAGTATACCAACCGGTGGACAACTGATATTCTAACCGTGATGAAAAGGAATCTATTGGAACTAACAGATAAACATTGTGCATGCATGCATGCCGTTGAATGCAACATTGTGTCGTATCGGGTTGACTTTTCACATTGCAATTGGGGTGACCATGCTTTATTTTTGGCGTCGCCAAGACGTTCGGTTGTCGTTGAATGGAAAAGTATATAATGCTTTTGTGCGTTCAGTTTTGCTGGGTTGTTTGGAACCGTGGCCTGTTTGCGAAGAAACTTTAAATGGGACTTGCCGTATATGCCCATCGATGTTTCTGCCGATTTGCCCACGTCAGACGAACCGATCGCGCGAGCAATTCAGCCGTCCGTCAGCTCTTATTTCGGGGCGTTCCAATATGCTGTCTGTTAGTTAATTAAGAGCGTGGCGCAGTCTGCGATGGTTGGGTCATCTACTCCGCATACCGGCTGAGAGTTTACTGGCTTGGGCCTTTTGTGCTTAGACCACCAACAGTTCGGTGAAGCCGCCTGGTGGTCAACCAACCACATCATCAGGAAAGATGAAGACATTGATTTAAGTGGTCAGACGTCACCTGCCTACTTGTGATCCTCGTGATCACCTAACTCATTGGCTAAAAACGCTAACCGAGATAACATTGTATTGCGGTTAATGACCGGATTGCATTCGTATCAACTCTAGTTCTTCCACTCAACCTTGTTTTTACCAGATTTGCCCCTTTTTGGTAAATTTTTCCACTATACTAGCCCTCTTCACTGTTGTGATGAACGTCAATTCGAGCTAGGTCAGGCTGCTAGCTGTTCTGAATGAATGAGTGATCGTATTGTCTCAAATCTGGCAGGCCTTGTCTGACCTTGCCCGGTTGAAATCTTAGATTTCGTAGCCTTTGTTCAAATGGCCACATGATAATCCCGGAAGCTTTCACAATAATGGATGGGCTCTATAACTAACTTCTGATATGATGTACACTCTGCTTTGATACAAACGGTATTTCCATTGTTTCATGAACTGCTCTTGTATCATGGGTTCGGAAATTGGCCGACCGTACAAGTTTCTGAAGAAACCCGTTTCCAGTGTATATCGACTTCGAGGATCCTGTCAGTGACATGATGTATCTCATCGTCACTGATACCTTCTTCTGTTGGTGATGATATGAAGTCTTCCTCGTTCCCGTTTAGACACATTTTGTTTTTGTCTAACATTCATCGCATTTGCTCACTGCTCTGCCAACTCGTAGACATCTACAAAAGGCACCTTTATAAACTCAGGATGGTATGGTTAGGGTGGTAATCCTAGCGTTTTTGTTTGTCTGTAGGATCATACCGATTTGTTTCATCAGCGATGGTCTCATTACAGCCGACACACTGTTGGATCGCGAACTTCTTACTCGGCTAGGTGTACTTCGCTCAACATAAGGGCATACTACGCTTTCTGTTCTCGTGCCTACTCTCAGAATCGCTGACCAGAACACCTTAACCTGAAGGACGTGATGATTTCAAAACAAGTAGAAGTAATATTTGAGATCTGCGTCGACGAAGAAAAGTGGTTCGCAGTCACCATTTGCTCCTCTCCAGAGGTTGTCGAGCCGACCATCAGTACTGGCGCTGTCAGTACTTTTGTCTGTATACCTTTGTGATTCAGCCGTTGACTGCTCCACCGTCCACAGTTGTCGAT
This sequence comes from Paragonimus heterotremus, assembly GCA_013368495.1. NCBI lineage: Eukaryota > Metazoa > Platyhelminthes > Trematoda > Plagiorchiida > Troglotrematidae > Paragonimus > Paragonimus heterotremus. Next base: position 21,137 of record LUCH01003726.1, on the reverse strand, counting down.
CCCAACAGAAATCGTCCTCTTAAACGGTCCTGAAACGAAATTCGATTGTGCAACTGAACCCGAAGCTCCAACGCCGCTGATAGATCTAAAATATAAGAATTTATCAGATGGATCCAACTCCCGGACACAGGGCTATCAGCCTTGAGCCTCCGTTTCAGAGAACCGATGCCGTTGGCACACGGACCGTCAGCCATCAAGTTGAGTCGAACTGAGTTGAACCATCAGTTTGTAATTTCTCTATCAATTGTCGAATATCACATAAACCAGACATACAGTCTGTTCCTTTTCCTCACCGCTTCGCTGATCACATTGTCTGCACTATGTATACCCAGTTTGCAAAGCTACTTTATCGTATAAAGCTAAAGTTTTCTGAGCCGCTTGATCGTCAGTTAGTAGTGTTGGTTGTCATGCCATTGGACTCGGACTGTTTGATCTAGTGTTGTCACCAAGACAGTTTCTTCAGATGTTCTACTTACCCTGGCCTCGAATGTAGCGAGCCGACTGACATGCTTTGTAGTTAATGCATTGGACGAGTATGGCCTAATGGACTTATCATACGATCACCAGTTGATTGGCCAGTATCCCCAGTTTCTCTATGATGAGTCCGGTCAATATCTCGATCTAACTCTGTTGATCCTTTTTATACTTGTACTGACATAAAGATGAGCTATCTAAAACAAACGTTCACCTATCCTTAATCTCACTTATCTTTTCTGAGTCGGATGCATGAGACGTTTGTTACATTCAGAACAAATTGGTTATCTAACAAGTTTGAGTTTATAGGGAAATCTGTTCCCTATTACTCGCCTATTTGAATACGTCAACATGGTCAATGCTGCTCTGCCACAGAGATCCTATTTTGAAGAAACGTTGTGAATTTTGCTGAAGACGTGTAATAGTGAATGACTACTCTCCTAAACCGTTTTCTCTAGAGCAACCATCCAAATAACGTCATCCTCCCTGTTCGTTAGTATGTTGAAAGTATGTTCACAGCACTAGCACCACTGTGAGGTCCTTCCAGCAAGAAACGTTTTATGAAGTTTACGAACGTGTTTCTTCTGCTATGGTGTTTCCTTTTCGGGAGCAGCGTTTTATTCCCGTGATGTCTACTGTAAGTAGAGTTCGATGCTTTGAGTAAGACAACTTTACTCTGCAAGCACTGTCAAAATAAACATGCAGTCTCACCAAAACCAATTACTAACATATCCACACAACTTACGGGCTCGTCCGAAGTGATCTTCCATTTTACTCCTTCCTCCACAGTATATTTGGCCGAAGGGTTGAGGACCAGATCTATTGTGTCAAAGCGTTCTTCGTATCATCCATGTCGTGTTCTTCACTCTTTATTTTTCCTTTTTCCAACTGTTTTATACCGGGTTCTATGCATATTGTATTATCTTCTTTTCCCTTGCAACATAAACTCATTCACCGGTTATTTGCGCTGGCATTTCCACCCACTGTGCTAAGCATTTGTAATCCGGGTCTTTACCATCAAATAATCAGACTGAGTGATTTCTACAATACTGAATCCAGTTCGAACTATTGTCATACATTAAGCTGCATCCAGGAAGCCAATAACTTATTGAAGCTTCGATCACCATCCCCTGACTTTGTGGTCTCAGCGTCGGGGATGTGTGCATTGCATATGCAGGGTTCACCATAATTGGTTGGTTGACAGTTGACCCTGCTCCTTTAAGTTGGAAGGTTTGAATCAGGTCTTGAGAAGATGCTTTGAAAACGAATTTTGTTTGTTGGTGACCAGCCCTGAAACAATCAAAGACGAATTCAGATCGCATCTAGTCGACCTTCTAAACACAGCTTGAATTTACTGCTACCGCATGGAATGTTGAATGCTGATGAACACACATTATGTGGCACTAGACAGGCATCACTGGATATTTGCCACAGCTTGGTGCAAACTGTATCTTCTTTTTTGTTTGGTACCAGCTTCAAACATCAACGCGTCTTCTGGCCATCACCACCATTCAGTTAATTGTGGAATTTAAATAGACCACGTTGCCGTAGACTGCTCTTGGTGAAGTTGCGTGGACGATTGTCCAACAACCTGATGCGAGTGTTTACGCTGAACCTGTACTGCTTTCCGGTAAGCATCCACTGCTGTCAACGGCATGATGAATTGAAACTGGATAGGCCTCAAATACACAAAAGATACTTTTGGGGCTGCGAATTGGCTTTATATGGGCGTTTTGGGCACATTTTCAAAATGTTGTGCACGACGCGGATGTAGCTTCGCGGGGCACCACTGGTGGTTCGGCTGCCACTCTCTTATGAAGCTGTTACTAATTATGTATTCTGCTTCATACTACTACTCTAACTGTTTGGCCGCGTTGCCGGTGGCCGGATTCGCTCTTACATCACATCAAGTATATCTGCATTCTCTGCTCTACCTGGTGGCTGCTCCAATTTTCTTTCGGCACACACCTTTGACTTATCTCATTTAGTACCTTTGATAAAAATCAGTGCCACCGTGATAGATCACCAAACACAAAGATGACATTTTTGCTGATCCACCCGAACCCTTACTCGTCCTTGTACATCGTTTAAGCTGGAAGCCTTCAGTGTTCAGACACTTGTGCGGACAGGACAACAGTCACCTCCTGGTGACCCTCACCATCGATTGTCGTTGTCTAGGTAAACCACGTTGTCGTGATTCTGGTGTCGTACTACGCCGTCCGTTTCTGTCTGTTGATCAACAGTGAGTGTATAATCTATTTATCTAGAGACCTTGAAGTTAGCCTGCTACACAAATAGATATTGGAAATGTGGTGACCGCATATGCAGAGAAAGTGCTGTCTGATTGGAACCCCGTCAGCAGCTGTTTTGTGCTGTGATAGTACAGCTTGATGATACGGTTAGGGCATCGAACGGTATTTCCCACCAACGCCCTTTGTTTGTCATTGTGTGGTAGATTATTAGGCCGGAGATACGAGTATTCCAACACTCAGTTGAATACTTCAACGCGGGGGAGAGGTACGTTCAAAAGCTCACAGCAAGCGCAGAGGGGACAGCATGGGTGACAGGATGAGTCATCGCCCGACTGGATCGGACCAACGGGCGAGACATGGCAGGCAAAATAGGATGGACGGCCAGATCGGGGGTTCCAACACTCTCAGGAATATCTCAACGCGGTCGTGGAGTGCGGTCAAAGCCCACAGTGGACAGACTGCGGACAGCACCAGCGACCGGACGAGCCCTCGTTCAACGAAATCGGACCAACGGACGATGAATGCCAGGCGGACCTCCCTCTCGATAGAAGACGTCGATGGCACACATAAACCGGGCCGAAGTGTGGGGGAAAACCGAGTGCGGGCGGTGTTGTGGACTGGACTTCTGACTCATAAATGCGAGTGCGCGCGTAACATGGTAACAAGCAAGTTGAACAATGAACATTGTGCTTTATTGGACGCCTTTTCGCTAAATTCGCACCAGACTAGACTAGACGGAATCAGGACTAATTGTTACCACTTTTTAAACAGGTTACGCTGTACCTTGCACTCCTGGTTTTAGACTGCGACGCTCACATAGACAGGCTAGGTGCTAACACGTGTGACTTAGATGGATGACATCCTCATGCTAAACGCCGAGCACAATGGTGAACGTTACTTATGCCCTGTTTCTAACGTGTACTATTTATCGGCCCTCCAAACGTCAGTACGTCATCTAGTACTCTACACCCAATCAGTAGTTTACACTGGTTAACTGTCTATCTGACAGCTATTGACGAGCTGGATGTTTCCAAAACCATACTTTTCCGAGCTCTTTTGAAGATCTAAATCGTGCCGTGTTATGTGCCAGTTATACTCTACTTCTTTACGAGGGTCTATTTCGCCGTTAACATTAAATTGACGTATATAAGCCAACATAAACACAGGCCTTCTGTGGCCCTACGATCTCGTCCACTGAACGACACATCTAGGACGTCGTCTTTGCAATGTATAACTGTGGGTTCCGCCTTATGTAGTACTACCATTCGTTCAGCTGCCGGCTGGTTCGTTTCTGTGAGCGCATTTGAACTTCGTATTGCTTGCCAAAACACTCCATCAGACGAAGGCGGGATACAGTTCGCAAGACCACTTGTTTCGAACTTAACATTAGACTAAACAATGATCCCCTTGCTTGGTGAACATAACGCGCAATCAGGACTAATCAGATCATTTCTAATGAGAACTCCCGAAGGCTTTTTCGTCTCATCTGAGCAACGGTTAACAAGAAGCCTGATGTGGACGAAACGATCTACGACGCCGTTGGCTAGGTTATCCGTTACCTTCGACAACGCTTAAGACACTTGGCTCAACACTTTCATCGGCGGTTTAATTGGCCGTATACATTGCTGAATGCGCCTTCGGCCACTGGTGCCCACTGGTCTGTTGACGTTTCTCCTTCCTCGGAAGCAGAAATCCTATTTGAGATTATATTGACTGGTATACCACACACTTCAACTTCAGTATTTCTGGCGACCTTCAACAAAAACAAAATTCGCTTCCAGGGCTTTGGGAAATTGGCTGACGAACAAATCCATCTGAATATGAATGCTACACTCAATTGTGTGATGCCCAACTTAGATCTACCAAATCCCGACTACTTCTGAGAATTTTTATCTTTCAGCCGTAATATTGTTTCCATATGAAGATAATTATCTAAGAAGGCAACAACATCTAGCTGTCTGTTTTCAATGCCACCATTTTTGTGTTCTATAATTATCCGGTCAACTTGTTGAAAATCGTTCTTTTCTATTTCAATAACCTCAACAAGTGAAGTTGCTACATTTATAACCATTTTGTGTCCCACATATAGGTGTGGTTTGACAGTTTCACGGTTAATCAAGCATACTAATCTATTGTTCTTGAACAAAAGCTTTGGCTTCGTGTATGTGAGCATTGATGAAATGTATCACATTTGATCTGTCATCTCAGTTCGTCAAGTGGAAAAAAAACTTTCGATGAGATGTGTTTCTACTCCCATACGTTTTTCATAAATTGGACCATAGAAGATGTTAATCATGTCAGATTGCACCTGTTGAGTGAAGTTCAGTTGTGTTCGTTCATTGAACTGATCTAAATATTTATGCATGTATATACATACATGGAACAGTGTTGCATCTGCGATCAGTTGTGAGTGATCTGATAGTCTGTCGAGTGTAGCGGAATCACCGACCTGTTCATAAGTTTGATATCGACATTTAAAGTCACTAGTTAGTGAATACATATTTCAAAAAGTGAATACAAAAGACCGCTATGGAGCTATGGAGCTTCTTCAACTCTATTAGACATGCACAGCTTCTGTCTGTGTTGGATAACGTTAATTGCAAGTTCGTGTGAAGTGTACAGTCCAGTGTAGGGTTGACCTTAACCGTTAAAATCCACATTATTCTCCCGACTTTTAAATACCACAAGCTTGTGTGATGACACCACGCTACACAGACAGGTTCTCATTGTGCTACCGCAATTTTAAAGGAGATTTGGTTTTAGGTTGTAGGATCCTTCATCAACTCTAACATTCCTTTAGAAAGATACCTGTTTAGCGGAACTAATTATCTCAGGGGTAATCCATTTAAGTTATAACATCAAGTGAGTCGTCTGACCTGTTTTAACATCCGGGTAACCGCGCCACTGATAACTTAATTCAAGCACAGACCTGATGCACATCTTCAGAATGCTAAACAGTCCTCAGGTACTTTTAACATCAGGATCAGTGTGATTAGATGGGAATGTGCCTAACCTCTCACTGTTTAGGCTAGCCAGCAATACAACAGATGATAGACAGTGGGTAGGTTTTTGTTCCGCTCATTTTCCTCCGAGCTTCTGTTTCACAATTTTTCTCTTACTGATTCTGGCCACTGAAACACTCTTCCTGTCTGCCAAACGCTTTTTGAGTGTGTTAATGCGTCATCGTCCTCTCGTCATACTTAAGGGACTCTAGGCTCTGCTTCTTATGCACAAAAAGCCGACCGTCTATGTGCAAGTTTTTAACCTTGAACCTTCATCCTCCGTAGTTTTGACCAACGACAGACTAATGTACGGATGGACTTGATTTATGCGTTTAAGTTGTTGAATTATTCTAGATTTTTATCAGTTATTTGTAGTAGCTGATGAGAACTTACGAAGTTGTGTTTCCATGTTTCATAATCGGCCTTCTGGTTTCGTTATTTAAATCTGTCGATTGCTTTTTCGTCCTAAATCGTCCAGTGAAGATTGTGTCATATGTTATCTTCCTAGGCTCCCTCCAATCCGTAACTTTCTAATGAATCCTGTGAACTTCGTTTCTACCTCAACAGTGTACATTTTCATATCCGGATAGTGTTACATTCCTCTCACGTACCATGTTCCGCATTTGGTGAGCTAGCATTGAGCTCTCCAAAGGTTATTGTCACTCTCTTCTGTCGTAAGCCATCGTGGTGTAGTTAATAATTTTAATAATAATAATAATGTCCGATCCTCACTTTGAATGTGTTACCATGCAACAAAATTATCAAATTCCGTTCAGTGATCAACAAATGTGATGACTGAATGAAAGCAGGCGACAGTTGTGACACTTGTTACATAAATCGAAACATGATGACGTCAGTTGTCGGTTACTTGAATCCAGATTAATACGTAAACGATCACCCAATTCCCCCTGATGCCATCAACTATCTGTGACTGACAGATGGTACCGACACATGGTACCGACGTGAGGTATTCGTCCGCCTGATGAATTCATGTCATTGTAACCAGTTTCTATGGTTAGGTGAACACCTATTGGAGCATACATTTCTGATTGACCGAGGCAACCTTCGTCTTAGCTCAAAGACCGGTTAAATTCTTAGCGGAAATGGTCAGTTCCGGATTTTTTCCACATCTGCGTTCTGTGGATCCATAATTAATCAGTCTTTCGTCTATACGAACATCGTGTTGCTGTCTCAGGGCACCTTCGATTTGCACAAACCAAGACTGGTTTTCACAGAATTTGTGGTAGTGAGATATACTGTCGGTTCAATGGAGTTCGACGTATAAAAGACATCCTAGTCCGTTAAGTAAAATTTCAGTTAAACTTTGTTGGTAACAATAGTCTGATTAGCGTAATTGCTAAACACATTCTCTGTGTGGTGTATCCAACTCACGACCTTCAGTGGGACTATCATATGTGCAACATGACTGATCCCAAAGTGTAAGAGTTGAGTCTGAGGTTTCGAATTTCTTATCCCCGTTCTTTTTGTCCGTGTAAGATTATTTGATCCGAAAAAAAGTCAAACAGGCGTTCTTTCATTTGCTGTCAGATACTGTGCAAAGTGGTGAAAACTGTCGCAATTGTAACTCTTGTGTAACTTCAGTCCATTTTACGGCTACGCCTCAGTCTTCGAGAAACATCCGTGACTGCCGTTCAAACGTTAAAATATCCCTCCTGAAAATCTGTCACCACAGATCCTGGCACGACATAGGCAATACAACTGCAAGATGATGTGCAAATCACGTTAGACTGTGCCACATGATGATTGGTTCGATCCCACCTCATTGGGAATACAGTCTGACAACTACAATGTCGACCAAGTAGCGGTTTCAATTATCCCAATCCCAAGACAGAGTAACGTTAAATCAGTGTGTCAGTCCGACGGTAACATATCTCTTGGTCTGGCCACATAATTCTGTGATTACCGTATTTCAATAACTTTATGTGAATAAATCATTTTTATATTGACTCTTTGAATGAAATGCAGTTTACCTCATTTATTCATCTTTCTACTTAAAAAGGTTTATTGTCAGTCAGATGATAAGGAGGTTACTGTTAAACAGGATATGCTCCTGTATTTTGTATGTCGTGTGTAGTAATTTATCGACCACCTGGACTTTCTTGTAAAACTGTCGCCCTTACTTGATAGCAAATCGTTACCTGTTACTATGGTTTAAATGAAATCGTATGAATTCTGTTCATCTACGAAAAGCCTTACAGAACATTACATCCGATTCCATCGCCTGGGTTGGAATCGCATCAACATCTTGAATTTGCACATCTTATAGGATACACAGATAGAATATGGTAATAGACGAACCCTGAGGCTGCCTTCGGCGCACGGTCAGACTGGCGTTGTCAGTCCATCATATACGTCTAAAGTAATCCATCCCATATGCTATAACGCGTACGAAGTTCACGCCCAACAAGATGCCCACATTGGTTCATCTTTAGGTTGTTCATTGGCGACAATGACCAGACGTAGGTATTTTTGGCCAGCCATTGGTCACTGCTTTGAACGAACATCAAACAGCAAACATGTTTAGATATACTGAGCATAGGTTGCGTAAGCATCATTGTTCGAGACTGTACGAAATAGGCCAGTGGTTGCACACGTGGTGGACCGACAATGCCAACCTGAATGAAAGTTGAAGGAAGTCTCAGAAATTGGTCATTTATTCATGTTTTTACTTGGTGTACGAATTCAACGAGAGGAGACCTCTATATTTTATGCGATAATTCAACTTAATTTCTACGGTGCTGATTGATGGCCATGAGATTTTTACGGACCGTAGGCGACAACGGTATGTTGCCAGTGGACAATCAACAGAGAATGAATCTGAAGTCTCGGAAGTCTAACTTTCTTGTTAGTTACCAGGTAAGTAGGAAGTGATTTTATCAATAACAACGGAACGCAATTCACAGTTCGTCACAACTTTCGCATTTTCTTCAAACCTGTGTGTAAACTTCGGTGTAGATACTTGGGTTCAACATGAGGAAGATGATAAGAATTTAACTACATTTTTCATTGAGCTAATGTTGTAAACACTCGAAAGGATAAACTGGTTCGTTCTCGACATAGTGGTGCGTTTGACAGAAATCGAACTCTCCTGCTGGTAATAATTATCATGGAAGATCTCGCTCCTGAAAATAACGCAACCACCCCGTGATTTGCACCCAAGACAAGCCAAAAGACGCATGTAAAAAACAGTTTGTTTCGCCTCAAAAAGTGTGCGGCAATGTGAAAAATGCAAGGTATTTGCATGGGATGTAGAGACAAAAGAACGTTCCCGAATCATCAAATAGAAGAACAGTTACGAAAAAAATAGGGTCACTAATGTGCATTGCGGAATAAAATGTCGAACGGGTAAAAAACTAGCCAAAGTCACCTCTCGACCATGCTGAACAATTCCGCCAATTACGATTGAATCAATCTCTTTTTTCTCGAGGACAGAGGCGGTTTTGAACGGAAAAAACTGGATACCGTAACAGTTAATGGACCAATAGAATTTATGGATAATATTACGAAATATAAATCTTGTGAAATTTCGCTACGCATGTAGGTAACAGAAGTAGTATTCATCATTCCTCACTCCACCGAACTGTGAATGAGACATGTGTGAAATATGTAAAGAACCAGTAAGCGGATTTGTATTCACTTTATATTTTCTATGTACCCCTATTCAGAGTAATTCAGGGATTCAAACGATTGTCCTGTTATCAAACGGATGTTTCATGTGTATTGACGCATTTCATCCGCTTGACTGAGTGATACCTTGTTCTCTCGTTTCACGTTACTGACGCAAGTAGGGGAGTAATAATTTACTTAAGTGTTTCAGTGATCAGTGAATTATGTATTAACTTGCATCTGTTTACCATCACGTGGTTCCTCACGTCGATAGGTCAACTAGTTGACTCGTTAGCAAGTACACTCGCGATTGGTCAGTGAATTTTGTTTGACCTGGATGGCTTAATTTTCATAAAAGATCACTAATCTGTGAACACTTCGTTTTGATTAACGCTAGAACTAACATTTACTAGCCTTGTTCACCTCTACTTGTTATGTGTAAAGATGTGTATGTTCACCTCAATGTTCCAGATTTTGATGACTTTCTGTAATATCCTTCAGCATCCATCCAATAGGAAACGCTGTCATTCTCACAGTTTGTTTCTCTTGACTGCTCCCAAAAGCCAGACCGAGAATGACAATTAAGGGTCTAGTTTGACCTATTAGGCCAAGTTCACCGGCATCGTTTACCAGCTTAAGGGCTCAGTATCCGAACATGTTAACCCACAGCACAAGTCGACAAATCACGCTGTCGAAATTTGACCAGTTGATACCATGGAGTTCGCATTTTGGCATACCAACGTCAAGCTGTGAGAGTTGTTTACAATTTGGTTCAGACAGTCTGTCACCAACGTGGCTGAGATTAACAACCGATGAACCGAACCTACCAGTGAAGAGAACACCTACAACTAATGCAGGATTGGGGCAAAACATTCATCGAGCGTTCATTGTGCATACGACTTTTCGGAGTTGCGCATTAACCATAATCGTTTGCTGGTGTTAAAAACTGCTCAGAACTGTATGGCTCCGGAGTTGAATTCTTTTGAATTATTAAGTTTGCACAACTTTCCACAAAGACAATGAGTCTGGATAAATTACGTCATATAAAGACGTCTGAAATTCGATAATAAATATAGTCTCCTTAAAAGAACCATATGTATCTTTAGTCACCCGAGGGAGGTTTTTGTGTCCTTTATCACAAGCTGCAAGAGTTGTTCTAATCCCGATTTTGTACGGGCCATCGGTAAGCGACTGATGGCACTGAAAAGTCTTCGCAAACTCATGAACACTCTGCCGAACAAACTCGATAAATTCGGCATTAAATTAACAGTGATTGCCGACTCTACAGATACATGTTTATCATACGTTGCCGCATGTGAGCTCTTGTGGAGCCCCCTTGGAATGCGGCCGTTCATTACCATTTATAAATTGATGGATGGCACATGCCATGCAAGACACCATTTACCAAAGGAATGTTTTCGCAATTTCTTGATTGGCAGAGTTACTTCTGAAGAAAAAACTACCCAGATAACAGGGTTCCATGTAAGCCGCTGTTGGTTACTATTTGAGGTTCCTACCGAATTTCTATATCACAAGACATTTTCTGTTGGAATAACATCAGTCACCAGTAACGGCTTTGTCGTAAAACAAGGGGAATATCCGTTTCTCCTTATTCCGTCTTACACAGAAAACCAGATGGAGGACATTATGAAAATGCCAATCTTTGTCATGTTTTGTGAGAGGGATAAATGTGGGATTGACGCTGTGGTCAGTGTGTGTGGAGTGCACAGTTGTAGCTGCTGATCGATACAATTGCCGTTTGCCGCTCGGGCATCGTGGGCCTAAACGTTTGGATTTACCGATAGCAGGAAACGTTTCCTAATGGATTTTGTTGGCCTATTATGCAAAAATCCTCACTCGTCATTGGATGTTCTACCATTTTTTCATCCGTTAGTACAGTCTTCGGTCAAAGAGTAAAGTATTAAACTGCAAGTTGTAAAACTTAATGCATTTTCGATTGTTTCGTGTGTGAAAGTCTAGTATACAGTTCTTGTCATTGGGGTATAATTGCGGACGGTTCAAATGAATCACTGTATATTTTACGGATACTTTAAAATTAGCGCTGTTCTCATCCACTGACTGAGTGTTTTTCATACAAATATATGTGTACAGAGTACAATACACATCGGATATAATGAAAATGTTATTTTTTCACCTTATCTAAACGTCTTCCTCATAGTTCATACTTTATGACAAATGGTTTTTGGTTCTTAAATGTTTTTAGGAGTTCTGGTAAACAAACCCATATTTTCATACAATATACTGGGTGAGAATAGACTCAAGGACTCATTTTAATCGCCATGTCCGATATAATCTTACTTAAACTGTGGATACCGACATTTTGAAGCAATAATTCTACCTATATGGAGGTAGACATACTGATTAATTTTTATCGTTCTACGTAGCGCAAATTTGTAGACTATCTATCTATCTATTCTCGATAATGTTACCATCAATACTGGACCACTTAGACTACTGTTGTGCACGTGAAATAATTACGGTGTTTGATGGTAGTAAAAGAATGAAGGGTATTACGCAAAAGTCAAAATCGAACGTGAGGTTGTTTTAGTTTTTGCAACGAAAACTCTACGAGCTACTTATGATACACGGACATAATAACAGTGAATTCTAGACGAATTGGCATGATGTTATTACCGACATTGTTGCTATTGTGTACGGTAATCTAAAGAAATACAGGTCAAAAGTTAGATGGCGAAGGTTAATGGCCACATTGACCTGAGTGCTAAAAATTAGAAAGGCAAGTGTCATGCTGAACTTTTATATGAATATCTAGTTAGGGCAAAATTAGATGCAGAAAAATGTATAAGATGCAGTGGGAGAAATTAAGAATCATTGAGGTAAATCAGGGAGGTTGTTTATTGGTTTCTGCACATGGTTGTTCCTGCGAACTCACAGTCTCTTTAGCTTTCAGACCGTGTCCTGATTTTGGACGGTCCATTAGTTAGAAAGCCGCGATTACATCCGCTTTATATCTGGTTTCCTTTATTTTTCTGGTAACGACGCTACAGGAAAATCCGGTTGTCAAATCAGTCGACCATCTGGCAATGTGTTCATTGATGTGTGTTCCCAGCACTTTGATATAAAGCTAACATGTCCACTTCCGCAGATACACGCGAAAATATAGATCACGTTAGAGTTGGCGGACAAAGTTGTTTGGTCATTACCTGCTAGATTGCTCACTAACTCCCACTTCCGTTCAGTGTACCTTCTCCTGCATTTAGTTATGCCTTAACTAGATATTCATCTAAAGGTTTAGCTTGACACTTGCCTTTCTAATTTTCAGCACCCAGGTCAATGTGGCCATTGACCTTCACCATCTAACTTTGACCTGTATTTCTTTAGATTGCCGTACACAATAGCAACAGTGTCAGTAATAACATCATGTCACTGTGTCTAGAAGCCATTGGGTGACCGGTAATCAACGTACTGTATTTCTCTTTTTGTTACGTCCGCGCATCACAAATAACTTGTATAATTTTTGCTGTGATAATAACTGATAAGTAGCGAACGAACTGTGTTTGTACAAGATATTACACGCTCTACTATTTGCTTATTTAAAATTCATTCAGGCGAATCATTATTTCAAATTATTTAGTTCCTCTAAGATAGGTGACGTTCAGTTAACTCATGCACACAAATGTGCTGCTGATGTAAAACGGTAGCAGTGCACTTAGCGTAGGTCTCATTACTGCCGACTGTACGTTGCAAACTGTTTTGTGATCAACCACGTATAAACGTATATGGATATTAGCGCAAACTCCTAGGACTGATCATTCATGCACTGACTAATTAATCGGCTAAGTTTATCTCATTGCTATTCTTGGTGAATTATTCGACCACATTTCCACTGAATTATCAAGTTGATTCTTTCTACGTATGAAGTAGTTGGTATATGTTGACTGAAGAGTTCAGACACAAGATAACTTGCTTACTGATAAATTGGTCACCCGTAGAATATTCCGAAGATAAAACATATTGAGATATTAAGAATGCATCCATTCGGTGAATATGATTGGTTTTCCGGGTCAGGGGGTTATCTAAAAAGCCAATGCAGTTGGCATTATTCACTCAATGTTCTTAGACTTGAGAAACAAGATCATATTGTGACTCTCTGTCAGTGACACTGTTTAACTAATCCATATGATAAAAAGGAATGTATGTTCGGATGTGAAGTACTCGTATATTTCAAGGTTGAAAAAATATTTTACAGTCGGTAATTAAAAATATATTTTCGAGTGTGACGATAAACTATATCAAGCGATGTAATTAAAAAAGTGTTGGAATGAAAACTTTTGAAAATATCAAATGACAAAGGTAGCATTGTTATTCGTTCTGTAGAACAAGTTGCACGCTAGAACCACTGCGTTTGTTCATACATTAATCAAGTAGAACGTATAGTTATTGCTACGATTAAAACTGATAAATTTAAGGTGCGATACAAGATTATGAACTCTACTGCGATACTATGAAGTGTGCTCCTTGAAGCACCGAGTTTCCTTGATTCGATTAATCAATGACACGATATTATTATTTCGGGCAACAAAAGCATCGAAATCTGGTGCTGTCGAACCGTAGACGAGAGTAGCAGACAGACTGCTGAAGTAAACAGTTTGTACGCATATGTGGACGGACGGCTTCAAGCAACTAGTATGGCTTTGGAAAACAAGTAATTTTATGCTTCGCTTACGAAATTGGATGAGTCTCTTTGGTAAACAAGGTGATTTGATTTTAAGATAGTTTTGTTTATGCATCCACTTTTTATTATCTCTTGGGTCTTTGCGCCCACCAACCGCTTGAGTATATGTTCACCTATTCTTTGTTATGAGTATTTATCTTCTGTTTCGAATTGGATACCATCACTTCTGAAAGTGAACTGAAACCTTATGTGAGAGTCAGGAGACGGCTGTGAGAGTCGAGTTGAAAATAGCAAACACAATTCACTCTCACAGTATAGGCGAGTCAAAACAGATTACGGTTTACTACTTAAACCAGCTATTTGGTGATTCCTATACTGTAAGATCTTTTGAGCCGAGCACATTTCAGTGCTTGTTGGCCTTGAATAACGAAATAGATCAGTTTGCAGCCAAAAAGTTCCATTATGTATCTATTGTTCCTATAAGTATTTTTCAGTGTATATCTGCCGGACTGTATGAATGCTTTGATCTTGTGGCTATTTTTGTATGAATTCGGCGTCACTACCCGCAAATAACGTGTACTCCAATGTCTGACCTTCGCGACAGAAGTGTTAAGTGTACTTCCCTGTTGATTTGTTTTAAAATAAAATCCACTTCTATTTAGTCATTCTTACCACAGCATTCCATCCACCATACAGAAGCGGTAGCGGGTTTGACTGCAACATGAGCCCACAGTCCGTCTGAGAAGCCACAAATCTGAAAGAATCAGGAGGTTAGGGAGTTGTAGCTAAAAAGTGCAACATTCATGTGATTTAAAATGCGTAAACCGTATGGCATGGTAAAATGTACAACCATAGGTTGTCCTAGTCATTAACGAGGTTCTCACGTATATTACGCTTTGTCGACTCACTGCTGTTCGGGAAGCGGACGTTAGGGAAGAGTAGGCAGGGTTTTCTCCCGAGTGACGATGTATTGATCAATTTCTCACATTTCCTCAATGATTACCATGTTTCTCGATTGTAAAGGTACGTTTGATTCAGTGGATCGGTCTACATTTGTAAAGTTACTTCAACGCGAGGGCGTATCGATCGAGTGTGTGAACATACTGTTGGCACTCCACTCCTAAACTTTAGCTCAGATTTGGGTGTACGGTTTCGGGACAAAGTGCGGCGTATATTGAGGATGTTTACTTCTACCATTTTTGTTTAACTTTGTCGAAATGGAGAGAATAGTAGAGGATGCTGACAAGGATATCCTATGTGATGGAAAACAGATTATGCCGACAACATGGCGTTCCAGTTTGACAATTTTCAAGCAGCATAATCAGTGGTAGATGGTATTTCGCACTATTTCGGAATGCGCTTTACAGACTCAAAATGCAAAGTGCTTCCGCAAGGCTGCTGCGACTGCTTAGAGTTAACGCTGGATAATGAAGTTATGGCGTTCGTTTACCACTTTGTGTATTTGAGAAGTTACCTCAGCGGCGGGAGAGATGTAGAAAATGAAATAAAATGGCGTATCTCCAAGGCGAGGGCGATGTTCACTAACCTGAGGCACTTCCGGTGACAGATAGGTATCTTTTTGAGCCTCAAGGATAGCGCATGTAAGGCGACAGTGAGATCTGTATTACTCTATGGCAGCGGAAGCTGACCGCTCAACATAGAAGCTAAATGCCTAGCGACTCGAAAACCCGGTGCCTGGAGGGTAGTGGCTAATCAGGTCCAGTGACCTGAATATTCTTGTTGTTTGGCCGGTTGTGTGCGAAGTATGTATAGTTAACGACGTGGGACAGTGAAAGTCGATGATGACGCTGATGATGCCTTAAGTTCACTTATAGTTCAGTTGTCCGTCTGAGAGATGTAGGCACCTTGCTGTTAAATGTTTTGAGTATAGTTAGGTTTGACAGTTAAGTTCCCATCTCTTTTGTTTTTTCCTTCCTGGCCAAGGATTGCTTTCTCTCTTCATGGTTGTATGGTAGTTAAGGATCAGTAATAACCACTAATATATTGCAGTCTATGATGGTGATTATGTGGAAATTTGTCGTTCGACTATTTGAGATTAATGTTTCTGCGTATGCTTTCGACGATTTCACATTAACTACGAAATGGTGACACACATGGGTGAGATGTAAATCTGTATATAAATATAGTTTATACATGCTTTATTGTTATAAATATTTTCAGAACCTAGTTTGGGAGGATTTTTATTCAACTTTGATTTTAGTTTAGTAAACCTTGAGTTAAGTTCTAGTACATATTACATCTCGGAGAAACTTTCGTTGTATATACATTCGAATAAATTGCTAACATATTTACTGATGAGAATGGAATGTCCAATATATTTTACTTTTCTACACTTACCTTGGATGAGGCTGAATGGTCAAATTCAACACATGCCGGGTCATCTTCGCACACCTTGAAACAGGCGTCCGATGTTTTTGAAGCTTGTTGATAATCCCAACCATTCAATTGATATCGAGTTAATTGTGACCAAATAAAATATGGTTTATTGCAAGAAAGTGTAAGTGCTTTCAAAGAACTAAACGGTTTGCAATTTGCAGACGTAACCAACGCTCCCGAAAGCCGGATAGTTTGCATTAAACACAAAAGTGTGAACGCGTCAGTATGCATCCTCCTACTGCAGTTCGCTAAGAGTAAATAGGCGTAAACTGAAACGATTATTTATAGTTCCGTAGAAAGCAATCCGTCACATCTGATTGGTCACATAAGCTGCAGGCCTTATCGCCATGTTCATATATATCGCACAAATTTTCAGCTGCTTCATCCATATTTTCGGCCGTGCTGCCCTGTTTGGAATCACAAGACCAAATTCACTTGTGGCATGCCCGAATGGAGAGAGTCACATGTTTCAGTGGGATTTTCAGACTGAAAGTATATTTCTTATGTTGATCGATATTGGCTATCTTTTCGAGATTGGTGATTGTCATTTTCTAGAGTTCGGTTCACGTTCCTATGTTTACATTCGCTATCCGTTATGGTATGCAATCTTATTTACAGTATAAGCGATTTTTTAATTAAGGAATCGAGATGCAATAAAACATGTTCTGGGATTCAGTAGTTGTTGTTGACTTGAACCAAAGATAATCGCCATTTCAAGACAGCTGACGGTGAGAGAATGCTGATAATACAGTGCGCTCGAAGGGAAGATAACAGAACATTATTTGAAAACTTCTGGAAGAAGTGCAGCGATCGGTAACAGCAAAACATTGAGTAACGAGAGTGCGGAAGAAGAAACTGTTCGGATGTGTACTTCTAGCAGCTCTATTATGTAGTGTGTGAAAACCCACAATATCTATTTCGTAAAATGGAGGTGTGCATGAACGTAGAATGCCCTATCGTCAACTGCCCGTTTGTTGAACAGTTATTACTGTACACAGAAGAAAATGAACTTGGAAAGAAATAGTAATAGCACCAAACAAGGAAGAAGTAGGTGTCTTGGCTATAATACACCTGAAGACAACACTGACTTCCCATGTAGAAGATATGAATTACACTGGTTGGCACAGCAGAGGATCAAGGAAGTCATGAGCTGACCAACGTTTTATATAGACTGTTTCGCCAACCAGAATTGATAGATTAATCATTCCGGCTTGTGCGTTAAATTCGGTTAGTATCTAGAGATAACGTGGTTTGCGGCCAATCAGTTTCCCGAGTCACGTTCCAAAAACGTTTATCAAGGAACCGCTCGAAATAAGTGCGAGTTTCAATGCGCCAGTGCACAGAAGAGCGCCTGAAGTTCAGACGAGTAAACACATTTTCATGTACCCTCTGCATTATAGCCCATTTCATAATCTTGTTGAAGAAATGTCCGGTAAATTTGAACTTGTTAGTTTCTTCCAACCTACAGTAATGCTTTTATGTTCCTAGGACCGGTTCCTGATGATCTCATTGTCAGGATTTTCAGACGCTGGCTCTTTTTCTCCCCTGTGAGGAAGTTCAATAAACACGAATTGCACATCGTTTAACCGTTACGCGTTCATATCCTTAGAGACGAAATTAGAGTAGAAGACAGTTAAGAACTTCAGTCCACATTTTGTCATTAATTTCGTGACATTTCTGATACAGAATGTTGGTTGTGCATGATCGCAATCGATAACCTGTAGTCGGCAGGAACACCTCTCATCGGTAAGTGCAAACGACGAATCGATGGAACGAATAGTTAACTCCAAACAGCTCAGGAGACGCTGGTAAATAAACCTGTCCTGATATCAACGGTAGCAACAGTGTTGAAGACTGATTTAGTACGGTTCTAAATGGATGAATTTTTAATGGAAACATTTTATCTTCAACACAACTGTGTAGGAATGTGATATTTTTGCGTCAATTGGCCATTCTACACTTTAGGCTTAAGAAGTAATCATATTACTGATAAGTAGTCGAGGATTTTGTTAATTTCATATTGAATACCAACCATAATTGATCGCAGCTGTCGCAGGTGACTAGCGCCAATGAGAGCAAAACTCGAGTCTAGTGCTTCTTTTCGAAAAGGCCGACTGGGAAGTCTATTTGAATGCAAAAGCTACGACCAAATGTGAGTGGTGTTCAACTTGAAAAGTCAATTGTTTATTGATGAAGAAGTTATCCCCGCGATCAAACTAACATTGCAATCCAACGGTACGGACTGACATATGGAGCAGAAGAGCTAGAGGACAGATGAAACTGAAAAATTTGCATGATTGCAAAACAGTTTATTGCTGGTACGCAAGCAATCACAGTGTCCAACAGGCCCACAACCCACTATATGAAGCAGATGACTATCATGAACGGCTGGAAATTTATGCGACAACCCTTAAACAGCATACACGGTAACTAACTTACGATGATAAAGTCGGTTTTAAATCAATGTGGACATTTCATTCAATCCAAACACTCGTATAGGAAATCAACATTTTAGGCATTTTCTTGAGTACATTTCACTTGATGCTCCTACACCCAATAGGCCCAGCAACCTCAGAGACCTGCGAATACCACAGATTTAATTGTGATACTACTCAATCGGTCGCTTAAACGTTAACCCTTGAAACGATTCTTGTGTCCGATTACTTTGCCTTTTTTGAAAATAGCAGAATTATGCGGCTGAGCCCTCCCCTGTTGCAAATGATCGATTTAATTCTATCTAACCACAGGTTTATACATGTTCGTATTAGTAGCCATATAATTTGCATTTCTGTTTGTTGATTGGCATAGTTGTCAGAACTGTTATAGTGAGGACGAGCGATCGCACCACACTATTACTATTCAGTAGTGAGATACCAGCATACATTTGGATATTGAAGTAACCAGAGGGGAAATGCAAGCGGAAACATTGAAATGCAGTTTGGCATGAAATGATTCTCGGTACATACATAAACCGAGCAGTGACAACCATGACATTCTGGAATAATTATATACGAAAATGACTGTTTGTTTGTTGTGTTGAAGCGCATAATCAAAGTGGTGCACCGTCCACGTTCCTATCTCACAACACTGTTATATTTATGTCTAACAAATCGTATTCGTTTTAGTCCACCACTCTGTGCGCTGTCATGCTTCTCGTGCTGATTCCATTTGTTCGGTCGAATGATAACACGAAATGAACATCCAGATGCTACCAAGTGGAGAAGTGCTCAGGTTGCAATCAATCAAAATTACCAGGGATTTTATCGAAGTGAAGTAAGATGAAGAAGTTCGTACATGTTATTTAAGTCCACGACAGAAACATCACCAGAATACAGTCAAGAGAAGTCAGCAGTGGAGAAATTTAAAGAAACATTCCACGGAACACACTGGCTAGAAACATCGCAAAAAACACTTTCTAGAACAAAAACTTTCACGACGAGAGGATGTCCCAAGTAAGGATCACATATTTGTAGTGCGTTGGCTAGGAAAAGAAGTAGTCCCATCGGATTATTTGGAAAGTTAAAAGACCACAGGGTTTCAAAAAAGTATACATCTTCCCTTGGTCTGCCGAACCAACGAAAAAAGACAGATAGCAGGTAATGTGTTCACCATGTATGTTCGTCCATTTGGCGGGCGAACAAAGAATTGAGGTCGTAAGATAACCATATGCAAAGAATCAACAAATTTGGGAATCAATAAGCGTGGAACTGTGTCTCCTTCCACCAAGTTTGATAGCTAAAACTCAGTCGCCAGATGCAGGTGCCATCACTGAAACTACGATGACTTCTTACGCAGTGTTTTATCGTGGTGTAGCAACAATACAGAATTTTCGCGTAATCCAAGCGTAGATGTGAAAGCGAATTAGCCGATACGGCATACACTTCCTGAGGAAATTGATGTTAACAGATCCTGATAGCGTTTCATGTCGGAATCACTGAATTTACTCACCAAAACAGAGATCAGCAAGAACCCGGAAATATCTTGGTCGATCAGCAATGCAAATCCAAAAAAGGTTTGTGAGAGATGGCGAAAATCTAGGAACAACGCCTCAAGTTGCCGAGGAAAACAGTCTGGGAGTGCCCAAACTATTGAAGGTAGACGAGAACAGTCAAATTAGCGATGAAAACTTTGAGGTGGTCGTCCTGTTCTACAAAAAACTTCACTGTCAAAATACATCGTATATTATTAAAAACTCAGGCGAGTTTCAAAAAGCGCCCCCAACAAGACCTCAGTTAGAAGGTGGCTAAACAATGGAAGAACGAAATTGTCGCAAACTGAAATCAACACGAAACATGCAAACATAATACTACTGGAACATTTCCATTCGCCGACATTTTTTGAGGTTTTAAATATAAATAGATTCTATGCACTCCGATGGCAGATTGTTCGAAATGTCGGTGCCACCCGCTGTGTTGAAACGATTACTTATTTCCGACGATACGGTTACTATGGGCAATCTTTATCGAGACAAATCCTCAATCGAGTACAGGAGTGGTTGGCGGCATCCGAGACGGATTAGCCTGTCACAGTGACCGAAGTCAAAGGACGCCTGCGCTTTAAACCATCACCTCAAGTGGCTTGCGCTGCACCACTTGCGGTTCCACTCACACACCACGTATCCGGTGTAAACCCGAAGGAATAAGACCAGTAGGTGTGTGAGTGAGGCCTTTGTGTCCAGCTGGATTAGCTTGTCACAGTGACCGAAGCCAAAGGACGCCTGCGCTTTAA
>LUCH01003725.1:25767-60226 GCA_013368495.1 Paragonimus heterotremus | reverse complement strand
ACCCTAACCCTAACCCTAACCCTAACCCTAACCCTAACCCTAACCCTAACCCTAAACCTAACAAGAAATATCTTCCAATGGACAGACGCAATCTTACTCCCACTTTCGCGCATCTTCGTCGACATCACCATAATTAAGACGCTTTGTCTTCCCTTCCGCAATGTTACTTTACTGCACTTCGTTATCTGTGCTTCATAGTTTCTGCTCCATGTGGCTATACTGTGTCACCCGTTCGTCGTTCGTTACCACCTATGGTATCGTAGTGTCAATGTATACTTTCATGCGGCCGAAAACATGACCAAAATGTTGCCTGGGTTGTGAAATGATGTTTACCTTTCAGATGTTTATACTGGGCAACGCCGGAATGAAGATTAAAGAGAGCACAGTATTTGGACTGGCTGTTTTGATTGTTATGCTCATTCTTCTACTGTTTCTGACAGCAAGCAACACGTTCTGTGGAGGCCTGTTGTATTTACTGTCGAGAGTATCTGCCATTTTGAACATATTGTTGTTACAATGGAAGCAAATATAGTGAACATTTTTGCTGTTTGTCTGTCAGTGGAGTCCAACACAGAAACTCTAGCATTCATAAAACCTTTGGTGATGGAGTAGTTGTAGTAAGATTATCGTTTCCTAAGCTGTCAAGTGTTTGTTACTGATCCATCCTTCATTAAAGAAAGACATACTTGAGTCCAGTTTAAAACAGAATGAGTAGCATTTTTTGTAGTTTAACTCCACCAACTACATTAAAAAATAAGTCAGCGTACGCGTTGTGATGAATGCAGTTTTTGAAATATACCATTCACTATTCAACAGTAGCATATCCGTAAATTGGAAATAATAGCTGGTCATCGGGGTGAACGCTAGCCAAAACCAATCTTTTTCATATGTTAAAAGTGACAATTTTGACATCAAATTCTATTCAGCTTAGCTGTTTCCAGGCTTTGTGGATACTAGGTTGGTTCTTTATTCTGAATTGCTTCATCATTATGAAGGATAGGAATCATATTAACAGTGACATTTTTGCAGATACCATTTGGGTAGACAAAGGTAAAAGAAGCCTACCCAGCGAGATATAATCTGGGATGTACTCCTCATGTTCAAATTAAATTAATCCCAAATACATTTGCGTGAGAGAGATAGCATGTAGATTGTGATGAGCAGCAAATCAGGATAGCATTGGACGTCGGCATCAAGAGAAAAGGGGCGGAAAGATGACAAAAATAAAAACACCAGACATCTCTACGTTGTGATAGAGCAACCAATCAGCGTAGCCAATAGAAAGCAGAAGGTTCAAGGTGAGTTCGCATTCCAGCGAGTTCCACATGTGGTTGTTGCTTCTCGGTAGAATCGTCTCTGACGACCTCCGTTAGTCCGTTTTCTTCAAAGTCCACTGATTCATGTTTTTACGCATAGCGTACACCGTCATTGGCGTTGGTAACCATAAAATCGCCAACAATCTATAGTGCACAGCAAAGACAGTGTCGAAGTTGAGGTACAGCCCCGACACTTTCGAGTACTCAGATTATTGAATACAATTCTGCAAGGTGATCGGAGGTCATTGCCAACGTGGTACACAACTTCAGCTGATTCCAGTCTAAGCATTTTGGTTTGAAGAACACGGCTTTCGAACTGTTTAGCTGGACTGCTTCCAGTTATTGAGTGGTCGGAATTTCGATAATGTAGCAAGAAGTTATCCACACCATTTTCCAGTTCTTCAACATTAAACGGGTTGATAGACTTGATAGCACATTGCAAAGTACGAAACATTTCTCAGCTGTACCGTTAGATTGAGGATGTCTCGGTGCAGTGAGCAGATGTCGACATTCTACTTTCTTCAGCCAATCTTTAAACTTTTGAGCAGAGAAATGAGTGCCATTGTCAGTGACCAAAGCACACGGTCCTCCTTCCTGACTGAAAGTTTTCCTCAACGCAATCTGAGTGAACTCTGCGGTTGCTGAGGACGTAAACTGAACCTCCAGCCAACGTGAATATGAATGAAGAATAATCAAAGTATAGTATTCATCCAAGAATGGACCACAATAGTCAGTATATATTCGTTTTCAGGCTTCACAATTCACTGGCCAAGGTGTCCATTCTGATGGTTGCGATTGAGCCTTGTGTGCACACTGAGCACACCCTTTAGAAATGTTACATAAGTCAGCATTCGATTCTGGCCTACTAGATGATTTATACTCCAGTCACTTGGGAATTGGGAAGATGGAGTCACTGGTTCGTTTGAGTCGTTGGAACAGAACGACTTGTTATCTACCGAGGTATACGCCATGCATTAGAAAGTCATCCTTTAATTGTGTTTACGGATCACAATCATTTGGCTTACGCATTTCGTTTCTCATCAGACAGGTACTCCCCCAGGAAGGTCGGACATCTGGACTATGTTTCGTAGTTCACTTGCGACATACGGCTTGCTTCAGCTGCCCTCAACCCTGTCGCTGACGCTCTTTCACGCGTCCACCCCAGCTTGGTCACATCCATTTCCATTGGTCCAGATGATCTAGCTGAGACCTAGGTGCGAGAACCTGATTTCCAAACTTTCTTGCATTGCTACAATTTGAAGCTGCGCATCAAAGCTCCAAAATGCATAAACACACAAGAAGCTGATTTCCCTCATTCACTCTCCCAGATGTCGGGCTTCTGCACGTCTACTTAGATTTAGTTGGACTCCTGCCGCTTTCACGCGGCTACTTCCCATCTGTCGTTGCAGCAGTGGGGAAAACCTACCTCCGATCTGTTCCTCCCTGGGTTTTGGTGGGTTGTGTAGCCCGCTTCAACAGCATCACCCTAGGGATGCATGTACGTATCCGCGGATTGCAAACAGCGTGGCACCTTTTCATCGTTATCAACCTTCTTCAACGTGGCGTACGCAAATGCTGTTGAACACACCCGCCACCCACTTATCCCACGGTAACTTCAGCCTCTTTAACTCAAATTCCTTTTGGTTTTGTCGAGGTATTCCAAGCTTTGAAGCCTTCGAAGGATGGAGAATCTGCAGAAATACTCTTAGTTTGCTACGTATTCTAAATATCTTGCTATTTATTTTGACTGTTGACATTAATGATATACTTCGATTGTATGTCTGCATTCTCACGTTTGTTCGACTGTCCAAGGTCAGCAATTATTTCTGGTCACTTACTAACTGGTTGATCTTGCCCTGCTTTCTGTCGTGTTTTGCTTACTGCTCATTTTCCCAGTCTGATCTCAATAAAGATTGTTGCCCATTATTCCGGTTTTCTGGGTTAAATCTTGTGTGGAACAGGCCTCGTTCTAAACATAGAAACGTCCCGGTCCTCTACACCTTTCAGCTGACGAAAAGGCCAGCACGTTTAAGGTTGTTGATTCTATTTTGTGCAAGATTCGGTATGTTATGTTGGATAAAGAAGATTAAATTACAATCTGACGAAGTTAATAACTGTTACGCATAGGCTGCTGATGATCATTTCGATCTTCTCCAGGTAGGACTTCTCACGAGGTTGGTCGGGTCCGGAAACAAGCCAGATTTACCAACCATTAACAAAACACAAGAATCCCTTAAGGCTGTTTCAGGTTTAACCTTCTAATGCACGATTCAATGCCTATGTTGGACTAAATAATTTTTGGATTCTAAAATCAACAACAACCATCAAACTTGGCAGGCAGTTTGAAGAAATTGCGGACTCAGAACAGAAAGCTGACTGTAATAAATGGCGTCCAGCTTACAATGGGTGGCGCAATCAATTCAACAATCTAAAGCTGATACTTCACCGTCCCTGCTCTCCTGTGCTAATTCGCGGATGCTTTCCACTGGGCTTGTTTTGACTCTTAAACTGATGCACTGGGCACGAAGGCAATCACTGGCCACAGGTGTTGACCTGTCACTCCGCATGACCTCTGTGTACTGCCAGTTCCTCCGAACTTTAGAAATAACTATCGCACATATATCGTTAGGAATTATCGTAAGTGAAAGCGCACTGTGGCCAGTGATACATTGCGTTAGTGTGTCACATACAGTTTGATTCTCTGCACTATAATCAGAACGAAAGCGTTCATGTGTGCCATTCCAGGGAACACAAATGACACGAATGTGCTGCATGTAAGTCTTTATACAGCTGCAGCGTCGAAAACAATGCAATTATCTGTCGACCGATTGCTCGTTTATTGGATTGATGGAAGCACCTGTCATATCTGTTAGAAATGTCGGTAGGTATGTTCGATATTCAGGCGGTGACGCTGATGCGAGGCCAGACTCTGTGTCTGTACCATGTATCTTAGCTAGTAAGGCTGACCATGCATAGAATCAGGCGGTTTCTACATCTCATTTGAACTCCCATTAAATTGTACTTGGATCATTTCAAATTGTCTCTCAGGTAAGATCTGTGTAACCGTCGTACAAGCCAAACAGAATGAAGAAATAATATTACCGAACCTAATGTAACCTGCAAAATTAGACCCACGTTTCGTTCACAAAATCCCTGTGCGCACACCCACTTTTGCCAGTTAAGGTAATATGGGGTCGCTTGGTGCACCGTGACCCGCTGGAAATCCACGCCGCTCGTCGAGAACTTCGGTCTCTGAAAATTGTGTATCGAGTCAGTTAGGCAGGAATCCTGCGTGCAAATTTCCAGCGAAGCCTAGCGGGTTGATGCCCCATAGGCTGTCGGCTTTCTGCTTGCTTTAGTTGCAGCTAAACAATGGCATACTCAGTGCATCCTTGAACTTTTGAGAGGATATTCGGTTTATCCTGATTGGCCAAAGCCACAAGAACAATGCCCTACAATGCTTACCAACGCTCATCTACAAGCCAACACTCCAAGATCTAATGCGACCTTGTTTGGAGCCACTAAGTGAAGACAGTTTGAGTGGGGGATCAGACCATCAACCCTTTGCCTTATTATAAAAAACGCTTATCTGGTCGACCATCAGTCCTGTTAGACCAGCTCTATCATTGTCTGATGAGACCGGGTCGGTCGACCAAAAATCGATTCAAGCGAATCATGTTGCCGGCAGTCGGCCTGGCTTTGCATCGACTCACCTTCGTTTTCAACAAGTCGCCCTTCGTTTGTTGAAAATTTTCAACGATTTCACATTAAGTGCCCCTGGAGTTAGCATTTTCATCTTTCTGCTTGGGTCCACTGTGGAATCAAACGCTCTGTGATCCCTCTGTATCGAGCTAAAGGTGACTGCACTTTATTTTTATTAAAACAGGTGGGCCATTTCTAGCTTCGGATATGGATTCTTTTGGTAAATGCTATCACGAACTGCTTCTTGAGATGCTACAACATACCGTCTAAAGTAATGGATGTGGCAGCGTCTTTCAGACGAACAGTAAAAGAATGATTTTATTTTCAGTTTGTTTCGAATTCAGCTTATGCCGCTATCCGGCTGATCTATAGTAAGCAAACTTGCAAACCTAAACAAACTGCTTGGAATTGATCAGTCTATCGTCAGCGCATCATCCAGCCCTTGCGTCGTTTGCATGATACGCACTTCACAGGTGTCATGTTGTTGTTGTGAGGTCAGGTAGTTATATCACTCGCATTAAGCTGAAATCGGTTATTTGTGTCTTCCTAATCGTGAGCAGCACACAGATTAAGCAAATGATCATCTTCGCCATCGACTTTACTAATGCCGTGGTGTCCAAAGACTCCTCACATAGACACTAACTCTTGTCCTAACCCATGCTTTGAAGTCACTCGGCACAACCAGTCGGCCATTCACTAATGTCGGGTTGGTCCTTGAACGGGTCATTTATATCATCGGTGTGACACGTAGCTGGTGCATGAACAAGAAATATAGCGGAAACGCTCCGACCGATTTGCTTCACAGGTCTCAGAACCAAACATTTTGGTGAACTTAACAAGTGTGCATGTAGCTCCTGATCTACGTTCACACCACTTGTTTCGTCTCTACCAGGCATTATGAACCCTGCCAATCACAATGTGGCCCCTTTAGGAATTAACGCTGTTCCTCGTGAACATTGGTGTTTTCCGGCCCTAGCTATCGATTGTCCGCATGGCTGCTACAAAAATCTGTCTCCTGAGATGTCGCCACAGTACTGCTAGTCGTGGTGGATGTGGAAGTGTCTTTGAGCCAAACGGACTTAAACAATTTCCTCGTCTTCGAATACGCCATTCATTCAACGTCCGGCATTCTGAGCCCTCCAAATGTTCTAAAATAATAAATAACTTCTAATGCTGCAGTGTATTAATAAGACAACGCATCTCCTGAGCCATATGAACAAACGACACCACGTTTCTACGTTTTGCCGAAAACGTAAATGTCTGTGATGCAACTTAGGCCAATCCTACTGGTGACAAACTCTCATTACCATAATGAGGCACGCTAGTCATTCGCTATCCAACCTTACTGAAACTAGAAATATGGACATATTCCACAAGAGATTCATTTGGATTTTGCAGCGACTTAGACTAAGTCAATTTTGTCGACAAAATGATCTGTTCAGTAGACAATCCGTCCTCTTTCACGAACGTCCCAGTGCAAGGAACGACTGGTTATGTTAGTGAGTTCGTCGGAACGAATTATATTGACCTGTTTTTGAGGGAATCTTTGTTGCGCTATACTGAGACAAAAGGCTTGTGCATTTTTAAGCGGCTCACGCGTCAAACAAATGAAGCAGCCGTGGTTGGTCCACTGAGCTTCATCGTAGCAAATATTTTCATGCCAAGAATCGGGATAAATAAGGCTAAACTGAACCTCCAATCTCCAGTGATGTGAAACTCTTTTACTGTGTAGGGGCTTAACTCAGCAGACTATTGGAATCTTGGAAGAACCCAACAGAATACAAGTGTGTGTGTATCTTTCATCCCCAAGGTTCGATGCAAGCCAATTCGATCACTTCCCCACAGGTCACTGTCCATACGAGTTATCAGAATCAACCGTTCTACTACTGATGCTATTGGTTACGGTAACTGTCACAGCTACTTTAACCTAGCGAACATGTTTACTGAAAAGCAACTTAGAAGACGTCTTCCCAACTACCAGACTGGCTCCGTAACCTGTTTTCAACGACAGTTATATATGGTAATCAATCACTTGTTGATCTATGAGAAGATCTGCCAGTGTTCTGCTTTTATTCATCGTAGTTCTGGGTCACCTATCAAAATTGCCGTCCCTCATATGCTCTTGCGGTGTTTGGGATAGTTCTTTCCAAGAAAACTTTACCGACGCTCGGCCTAATATGAATATTTACGAATGGTTTTCATACGTGAAGTGGTGCTGACACAATATCCTCTAATGTACAATCAGCATGTAACTTGTTGGATCTGTTAACGTTGGTGACAGTTTGTTACCATGTATGAATGGAATATCTTTTGAAACAACAACCCAAGAGGTTTAGTATGAAAGTATACACGAAAGACAGCTTTGTGTCTACCGTCACTACGCATTTCTGTGGACAGTGACGTACAGAATCGGTAATGTGCGGACTATGAGATATGCAATGAATCGAGTTTGATCTAAGAACTGTTTTCATAATACGGCCAATCCGTTATATTTGGTCTAGCTTGAAGATCACCGAGTTATTACCCTCAGAAATGTACAAAATTGTAACCGCTTGTGAACATCCTAAATGACAGCATACAATTAATCTTCAAAGTCAAGCTTCTCAAATTAGTTCCAGTAAGATTAACTTGGTGCACAACCGAGATGACATGTCAGTCTTAGAAACACTTTTAGTCTCCCATCGATTGTGTGAGGTTATTATCCTGTGTGCAAGCAGAGTAGTGGATAGAACGTCATAACAGATTAAGCAAATGAGCATCAACGACCGTGAAAGACTGTGCAGTGTAACCGTACTTACAGCAAATCCACTCTGATGATACGAACCTTTGAGCCGGGACCTGCAGGTAGTCAACACCTAATTATGTGAGTGAATAGGATGCAACAACAGTTAAAAATTTACTTATGAAACTACTGGGCGGACATTTGAGCGAAACTAATTAATGGATCGGACCCAATGAATGGGCACTTCTCCAGCTCGAACACGGCTATATCTCAACTTCGACATTGTCTATGCTGTGCATTATAGATTATTGGGGAGTCTATGGTTACCAACGCCAATGGTGTTGTGCTGCGAGTATGGCAACGTAGATCAGTGTACTTAGTAGAAAATAAACTACCGAAGGCCACTGCAAGTGATTCAACCCACAAAAATCAGTCAATAGTGCGGCTAGTTCGAATGTGACCTTGCCTTGTTTCTTCTTCTTCATCTCTCTATCGCCCTTGTTGATTGGTTAATTTGCCAAAACTAACAGATGTGTAACCTTCTTATTCTTGCCACCTTTTCCTCTCTCTCTCTCTCTATTCTCTTCATGTTGGCGTCTAATTTTTGCCCTAGCTTACTGTGTATCTCAATGTACACACCACCTTCCTCAGGCGAACATACTTCAAGCAAATTAGGCTAAACATGAAGAGCACACCTCCGATTGTATCTCGCTGTGTATGCATCGTGTACCTGTGTCCAAACAACTGGTATCTGCAAACATGTTGGTGTCAATGTAAGTTGTATTCTTCACAATGATGAATCTATCCAGAGTGAGGAACTAACCTAATTTCCATAGAGTCTGGGAACAGCTAGATTGAGTTGGATTTGATGTCAAAATGGTCACTTCCAACTTCTGGAACAAGTAGGTTTTGGCTAGTGTTCTCCCTGGAAACCAGTTCTCAGTACATAATTTCTATAGGTGTTGACCATGGATAGTAAATGAAATGATATATTCCACAGACTGCATTCATTACAACGCAAACGTTAATTTCTTGTTTTCTTGAATGTGAACGGTGCAGGTCAACGGAAAAAAATGTTTCTCATTCTGTTTTAAAATGGGCTGAAGTATACATTTCGTTAAGGAAGTAAGGCTCAGTATTAGACTCTCAACAGTTTACGAACTGATCAAATTACAGCAACTGTTCCACCGTTAAAGGTTTTAAGAACGCAAGAATTTCTGTGTTGAATTCCACTAACAGACAAACAGCCAAATTGACCTCTTTATTCTCCTTATTCTAGTGAAACGGTATGTTTTTACAGCAGCTATGCGTTACGGGATTTTTGGTAGAAGTTATTGTTGAATACGCGGAATGTTTTCGCATCTGGATCATGCTTAGCAATCACTGGTCACCTGAAATCCGTGATTATTGGCGGACATCACACAGAATCATCCTTGCATTTTGTTTAGGTTTGATAAAATGTTTGATGTTCATGGTCTGTATATAAGCTGCGCTGATGATACCATGGAACACTCTCTTGAGCAACTCTCCGATATACGTTGGTCATGACCGATGAGCAATCGGCTTTGCTAACCCACACGTCTTTGACGCGCTGGCAAGGTACCACTTGGGCGCCAGACCAAGGTTATTTGAACTGACAAGGCTATTAGAGTCAAGAAACACAGTAGATCTTTGTTAAACGTGTGTCGTGTACACAAGTCGGCTATCAGAGCGCCTGATTCCAAATGGGTGCAGATGATAGTGAGACAGCATACCACCAATCATGCGATCATTCACACGTGCATGACTACCTGGTTTGTTGCTTTTTCGAAGTACGTATCATGCGAGCGATGGACGAAAGTGATAGGTTAGGAGTTGCCAACTGGTCAGACCCAAACAAGTTTGCAAAGCTTATCATCGTGTATCCACCTGGAAAGTTGTGAAATTTCAGATTGGAGGACCATAATAACAGCTGTTTCATACTGTATAATCACTGTTCGCTCACAGTTTTGGACGTGTGTCACAGCATCCTGAAGAGACGTTCTCCGCAACAGTCGCTCACTGTTTCCGTCAAATATCACAAGATACTTTTGGAATAGTGAGTGACAGCTGAGTTCCGATTCTACGTAGCTATGAGCGCTTTTGCACTTGAGGCATTGAGCGCAACAAATGAGCACTGTTTGCCCCCAGAAGCTAACGTACTTATTGGACAGTCTATACAACGCACTTCGGAGTTACGAAAATTCGTTGCTGCACAGTGTCGATTCCAAACCGAAAGACGTAAATTTCTGTCTTCACCAAAGAGTTGGATTGAAAGCTCACCGTGGCTGAGTAGATAAGCCTTGTGTGATTAGGGTATTTACAAATGCACGGAATGATTGTTTGCTATTTTTGTCTACAAACGAAATGTGCGCGTCACTTGTTTCGGATAACTGACAATAAAATTGACACCAAACAGGGAAGTCTGTAATCCGTTTCCAGTTTGTTGCCTATGCTATCGGTTTCATTGACCTAATAACAAGGGAATTATATCTGGTCAGATGAGAACTCGAGTAAGGAGACCACATTTTATAGGGGCGTTCGTACGATGAATGTGAGTTTAGTTGATACTATAATTTATCAGTTTTAAAGAAATATTATGACAAATGGTTTTATACTCTATTTTGTTATGATTTTTTCCCGTGTTTTTTGGTGAGAAACGATGTTTAGAAAAAAATATATTTCAGACGGACATTTTTATGTACTGCGGAGGACCATATTCAAGCGCAATGGTTTCATTAATTCCGTGTTTGCAATAACAGTGTTAAGCTGTTACACGCATTTGCACGGTCATGTGATATCAGAAATGTGTTCGATATAATACTAATGCTGACACAAATACAAAAATTAATTTCTGGTTTCGAAGAATTTCAACTCCAGGAAACCTGTGGTTTATGTTCCATGTGTTACCGGAATTGCACTCAGCATGAGCAGTTAGTCGGCTGGTATCATTGCAGATGTGATACTCACCACTGCTGGCAAGTAAACTGCTCCAACTGTGAAAAAATGGCCCAGATACTCAAGTTAACACGAAACAAACCGTTGACAAATTTCATATCAATACTTTCACATATTCATATAAATAGTCCTATGAAAAACAGTTGCTTGACAACTGGAAGTCCATGGCCTTCCATAAAAACTACGGAGTGGGAACGTGCAAATACATAGTCGACCGCCGCTATTATAAAGGCGAACTTGGAATAATTTAATCTAACACTATATTCGGTATAACGAAGTTTACCATACAATACCAGTTCAGTTCGCAGTAGCGATTTTCTCTTGTTGGAATATGTATGTGATAGCTGGTGAAGCGCAAAACCAACATTCAACCGCTTGTACAATCAAGTGGATGAAGCAGTTTTCTGTCATTCTGTGTGCACAGTTCAGATTCCTTCTTGTCTGGAACTATTTCATTGGCAGCAACACTTTTACTACTCAATGTTGATGAGTTTGCTATCGGTTCTGTTGATGTTTGCATTAGGGTAATTAAGGTTGACAAATAAAGTGAGACCGTGTGTTCATTCATACTATTGTTCCCGTTCCATTTTTTCTACATTGGATAACCCACTAGCCTTGTACGATTATGAGTACAGCGTATTCACCGTGTCAACAAGCAGTTGAGGTAATGTTACCCACTGACATGTACTTGTTGCGAAATCGTGCCGCATAAATGTATATTCACGGTCTTCACAATTCACGGCACTACATTTGATCGTGGGAGTCTACATATCGTCAGAATTCACCGGAGATTGTGGTTTAATTTTCGTACGGCCATTGTTTCAAATAAGAATTGACTTTCACACCGATGCACATTCTTTAAGATTGGTTATTAGTAGCTCTTTATTAGAATTGCAAATAATCATTAGGTCATATCTGGCCGAAAAGAACAACTAGATAGTGGTGGTGAGTATTACTCAGTCGTCGTTTGCATCAAAATCATAGCTGCAACAAACGTAGATGTGCAAGTACTATTAATGTTTTCGTCCTTATGAGACCTTGTCAGGATGACTTTTGCCACTATGCATGCCAAAGGACCTCTCCGGGACAGATTTTTTCTTGCTACAGGCCTGACCGTTTTTATAATGAGAAGTTCGGGAATTTCGAGAAGTTTAGGCGGTTCCTTCTCGAAGAAACTCTCTGGCCGTGTTGCACATCTTATTCACAAGCACCCACTCTGTAAGTGAGAATAGAATCGGCGGCTCAGACTGTGAGGCTTTTTGCGGCTAACCTAAAATCAACGCACATTTATTTAAGGATATATCCAAAACCACCGGATATATAAGTAATTGAAACATATGTATTAGAATTTGAACATCAATCCAATATCAACGTATTAGAGAGAAAATCAATTTATCTACTGGGCACGTCAACTTTCGTGAATGGAGGAATATTTAATTGGCAATGGTAAATATCAGTGTACTCGTGGCACAGGATTGGTATGGTATCCACGGCGTTCCCAAAAACAGAAAACCCTTGCCTTATAGGAGACGGAGACCTTCAAGTAATCGTGGTTCACAAGATCCGCAGATTTTCTGACGATATAATTGAATGTCACTGAATGGATATTACATCCATGAGGTTCATCCTAACCAATGCTGCCCGTAGTTACTAGCATTTCGAAAACTGTCCCTCCGGCTAGAATTTCTGGATTAAATTTGGCGACTACGTTTTGGAAATTAGATGGTTAACATTATCGGCACTGCTGCATCGTTTCTTTTGTGAATATGATCGCAACCGCAAGAATTCGATTATATAGTCCACTCAGTGGCGACTTCATCAAATTGAACCCATCCATCCAGTTGAGTCTTAACATGTTTCTGTCTGAGGTTTTCTAAGCCAGTTATGATGATAAGTATTATCATCTGCTCGAGGTGTTTTGTTGTACGTTCTTTGTTGCCAAGATAAAGAAACGTTCATATGGTTCGTATGTAATTTATGATGCAACTGTCTGCTTTCACTTTTTGATTTTTATATTGATCGATTGAGCTCTGTATGGAAATGAGCTATGCCGTTCATCGCCTAATCTGGATTAAAAATACAATGTTTGATTAGTTTGATGTGACATTCCGTCTTCCAGATATTTCATCTAGAACTTCACAAACTCTTTGCAGCTTGGTCAACTGAAATATGTGCGTCTCTCTTTGTTCACAATTATCAGTAAAATTATCACGTTATAAGCTTACGGGAAACTATTTGTGGACAAGACTTTCGAGTCAAATGATTATCGCGAAATGAAGGCCTGTAAAGTTTTATCGGGTTGGTGAATTTACAAATACGTCAACTGTCAGAGAAATTTCATAGCTGACATTACTTAACTATCGCGCTAACCTTGTTTCACACAAACAGACACAATGTACTTTTGTACTGTCATATGTACTATGTGAAGCAAGACGCACATGATAAAATTGCAAATCATTTCTATAAATGCCGCCTTGATCAATTGATCGCCAGAATCAATGCACAAGCAGCTCGCATAAACTTCTCTATCAATTGTGGGAAGAAAGGTAAGCACATCCTTATTGAAAAAATCGATATGCTGCCAATATAAAATAATTTGTGCGTTCGCGCAACTCACCGATAATCGTAGTAACACACCACGTAAGTGGTTTCATTACAAGCGTGAAAATCACATCCAACTTCATGAGTTTCGGTGGATTTTGTCTTCGTGCATAGTTGGTATAGTAAAATAAGGTAAATTTTGTTAGTTTTGTGTGAAAAATAAGAATCCAACTCTGAACGTTTGCTAGAAAATTGCTGGTGATGCCACTATAGTTCTGACCGAGCCGGTCATAGTTTACTTCCACAAAAAAACAATGCTTCTTGAAAAATAAAAAATCCACGATGTTTCTCATGTGATTGAAATTTAAGTGATAGAATCCGTAGTTATTATGTTGAATGTCATCATGTAATTTGTGTTATATGTCTAGGTTATTTATATACCTTGCGTAGACAGGACGTAAGGTTCGGAATTCATTTTATATGACTGGCAGTCATAAATTGATGGAATGCTTGGGCTTACGGAGAGTAAGTAGTTTTCAAACATAGCAATGTGTTTGCATTATACATGACAACATCTGACTTACGAACTCGAAGAAATGTTCAGAAAGAAGCGTTTTGATGGAGTTCGAGTAATGGTTTCTTTTATTCCACAGCTCGCGATAGAAGCTGAATGATACACGTGTAATTCGAAATAATTTATAGTTGATTATATGTGCACTTATTGCAAAATGTTATGAGAGTGTCGTCAATTTCATATATATATATATATATATTGACTCCAAAACGTGTTGATCATCTCAATATGCAAGTTACAAGCAGTGCATAATATTTATTGCAAAATGTTGTACATAGGTTACTAACTGTTTC
Organism: Paragonimus heterotremus; assembly: GCA_013368495.1. NCBI lineage: Eukaryota > Metazoa > Platyhelminthes > Trematoda > Plagiorchiida > Troglotrematidae > Paragonimus > Paragonimus heterotremus. The sequence goes on along the minus strand of LUCH01003725.1, from coordinate 46,102 downwards.
TGAGTTATTTACTTCATTCTAACATATATTTAAATTGTTATATTTTGCTAAGTGCTTCAGTGTTTGCTGAACATATTTAACTATTCACGAAAAACGAACTGTTTTATGAGTTCTGCCGACATAATTGTGTAGATCTACAGGCGTTTATTTGATGCCTCTTCACAACTGAATGCAATACTTCCGCGTACAGCAATGTGGTTGTACCTAAGTTGAAGCCCAAGAGTTGGCGGTCATAACGGTTTGTTCAGAGGTGTCATGTTAGCCGCGAAGCTGGTACAAATCATATGAGAACTTTCTTTCATTTTCGAATCTCATGATAACACAAGACGTTTTGTGACTGGCCTAGAAATAATACATTTTAAACAATCCGTTTGTTAAACCAACTGCCTTAAGTTAGCAGTACATCGATTGGTCGTTGACATTTGAAGATGAGAGCGCAACATAGTCCTACCTCACGTCAGATTAGCACATCTGGTGCAAACACGCCTGAATGCAAGTAGTCCAGATTAGCTAACGGTTAGCACAACGGTACATTCGCCATTCACTACTGGCGGAAATGATTCATAGTATTGGCTTCCGGTTACTTCTTTCAGCCAAATATCTCACTTTGCTGTTATTATGACATTAAAGTTGTTATGCTCGATTTCTTATTTAATAATAGCGATGATTTTTTTGTAGGTGAAAAATAAGCAGCACCTCATTTTTAACTAAATTCGAGAAATAACTTACTGGTCATAAACGTCTAATCTAGACCACGCAGATGTGAGGTCTTTGTATTCTGTAAAATCCATTCTGATGGGAATATTGAGATCGTCCATACACAGTTGCCGTGCGTAAACACTTGCATAATATTCCAAAATGGAGTTCCATTTCTAAAAGAAACAAATAGAATGGCTGTGATAGTGTACAATATATTAATGTATTATCCATGAGTTTGGGTTATTAGTCGAACTCAACCAACACTGACCTTATGTGTTACGCTCAAAAAAAACACACAAGTGGTTCGCAAATGCAAACGGTATTCTCTGGTTCAAAGTTAGCATTCACTTGCAAGAGGTTACGCGCCTTTACTATCGGATATATATAGCTAGATATATTTGAACTAGATATGCATCATTTGCTTTTCAAAAACCTGGTATTTTAAATATATCACGGAACGTACAAGTTGCGTTGATGGTACATCTTTGGATGGAAAACAGTCAAAATATTCTCGGCGAATTGCGTTGAAAATACAGAGAGCCTTCTCTTGGTCCATAGGCAACAAATCCCCTCTAACCTCAATAAGAAGGCAAAAGACGATGATCCAAGCGCTCATAATTGTGTGTCCACATTTCTGCACGGATTAGTTCTGTTTGGTTCCTTTTTGCTTCTTTCTAAACAACATCCAATCACAGTAGGGAAATTCAGCTCCAATAAGAAATGCCAAAGAAATTAACAGTATGTGATTGGATAGTACCCGAGGAAGACGTATGAAGACGTCGATAGTGATGAGGGAACCTAAGAAACCTTCGATGCCATTAAATAATTCCACATCTAAAATAAATGTTGAATAAGGTGAGATCAACTCGAATTCCTGATGTCAGAATAGGTTTGCGAAAACTTTAAGAAATATGAGACACCCAGTGAGACCCTACTTGACTCTACTAGTGCTGGAATAGTGAAAGTCACGGGCTTCGTAGTCTTGTTCTCTGAACTGGAAGAGATAATAAATTCAACGTGGTCAATGGCTCGCACGATTCACAGACCACTTTGCTACAGCCCAGCTTTGCATATCCACATGTATAGTTCATTTCTACAAAAGTCGGAGAGGTTAAGCCAAACTTCATATAGGTTGTTTATTCCCGACCAATTTCGGTCAGCAGGCAAGTACAACAGACTATCATACCTCATGGGCTAAGTCAGTGTTTCTGATCCAGAAGTACACTGAACAAGAAACAGATGCATTTATACAGCCGGTATCAAAACAATGTCGCGGCCAAAACAGGGAGACAACTTTGTGAATTGTGTTCCGTCAAATAAATACGAAAATTTGTTCATGACCAACTGACTAGCGATCAGCCTGAGGTGTCATGAGAGAATAAGGGACAAGGACGTCAGCTGGATCAAATAAACGGCGATATTCATACCAATACGAGAAATTCAACGAAAATAATTCAGCGGTGCAATCGTTCTCGTGCACATCTTGCCTACTAAAATCGAGAGTCATCAATGATGTGGTTTGCAGCTAACTGACTTTGAGTTGAAGATCCGTGCTAGATCGAAGTATATTGCTCTTTCTGTTACGGAATGTTCGTTTAAATTTTCAGAACTGTAGTTATTGTAATTTAAAACCGAACATTGTGTGCTGTTATTACTATGCCACTGCTACAACCGTATTGTTACTATCACTGTGTAGGGACTAGCTCTGAGTTGGAGCTAAGTACATTTCCGATTGTTTCTGTGCAATCTTAATTGCCTCAATTAGCATTTTGTACTTCTGTAACTTTTATGATAGATGTCAGTCCGCCTGAACCTCTGAGTACCCATACTTCATCAAGAGAAACTTCAGACAATGTGAAACGCTTTGAAATATGGCATCTCCATGATGATAAGATGAAGTAGTAAGAAAAACCACTAACTTCCTCACCGTAATTTGTAAACATGCGTATAACTTGGCAGAAACATTCGACATTCGCTGAGCCACCCATTTGTCCTTTCTACAAATCCTTTAAAAAATTGCTGTTCTCACATATTCAACCTGTAAATGTTGAAGCAGCTGAACGAGCCAACTTTCGTACGTCTGTGAGAGAAAAACAGGATATTAGGCATTGTATTCTCGAAGTACAGACTCAAGCATCTCGGGGTGATTTAGAAGACCCATTACAAACTCAACTTTGTGAACACTTGTAAGTAGGCCGAACAGTCACTGTAGGCGGAAGTCTGAAAGGGTAAATATTAAAAATGCAACTGACAATAAATAACCTGCACTTGGTTCAAATCACAGTCAACGATGGAACAGATGGAAGTCATTTGATAGCAAAAATTCTTGACTTACTTGTCAATTTCGAAACGCCAATTATCACGAATGTGAAAAGTCAGGTAACATTTAAGTCTTCTGTTCATTCTAGATTTCGTTAGAAGAGCATACTCTCTCATTTGACTTTCAGTCTATTTCTCTTATTGTAACTCTTACTAATCCAACACAACCTGTTAACAGTAGTCTAAAACATTTCTTCATTGTTCAATCTCCTACTTCCGGCGATTGCATGGAGCCGCTGAAGCTTGCTGATATTTGTGGTAAGGCATTGCTAAAAATGTATCTGGTTTTGTCAGTTGTGAACTTTGCTCACAGATACGCAGTCCGTTTCTAATAACACCAAAAAATATGGCAGAATCGCTTCAACTGATTTGTTCCACATACCTCAAAATCAAACACCTCTGTGAACTTCACAAGTGTGTATATAGCTGTTGATCCGCGTTCCCGTCACTTATTTAATCTCTACTAAGCACTATAAACCATGTGAAACACAATGTGACCCGTTGGTAAATCTGCGCTATTTCTCGTGAACTTCGGTTTCTTTCAGCCCAAGCTATTGATTATCCGGATGACTGCTGCAAATATCTGCTTTTTGAGATGTTGCTACAGTAATATTAGACGTAGTGGATGTCGAAGCGTCTCTGAGGCAAACGGATAGGGATGTTTTCTCAGTCTTCAGATACTCCATTCATTTAACGTCCAGTTTTCTCAGCATCCCGGATGTTCTGAAGTAGGCAACTACTCTTGCAGTTGTTGTGTGTTAATAAGACAACACATGTCCTGAAGTGTGTGGATCATCGGTGCCTCAACTTCACGGTTTGCCGAAGGCGCAAAATCTAGAATGTCACTAAGGCCAGTTTTGTTAATAACAATATCCTAACCGTTATCAATCACGCTAGTCGGTCGCCATCTCAACTTCACTCAAACAAGAACTGCGGTCAAATTCTATTGAAGATTCACTTGAATTAGTCAGTGATCTAGAAAAAGTCCATTTTGTCAACAGCTTGATGTAGACAATCATTCATTGTTCACGAACGTCCCAGTGCAAGAGATGACAGATTATGTTTGTGAGTCCGTCGAAGCGAACTACATTTGCCAGTCTCTTCTGACCCACATTTTGAGGAAAATGTTGTCATTAGAATTGAATTATATACGATAACGACTGAACGTACAAGAAACGCAAAACACAACTAGGCACAACAACACAACGTATATTATCGACTCGTACGTATCACCAAATTGTGCAGGATACCGGAACAGTAAAACAATTGCATAACAGAAGAAAACAAAGCATGTCAGCCATGTTCATCACACAAAACTTAGTTGTGCTATACTAAGAGTAGCAGTTTGTACTTTCTTGAGCAGTCCTGTGGTGAATCAAGCGGAGTAGCTATGGAAAGTTCACTGTGTCCCATCGTAGCAAACACTTTCAAGTCAAAAGCTGGTAAAAATAGGTTTCAAACGAACTGCAAATCTCCAGTGATGTGACTTTTTTCTTGAACATGGGCTCGCCTGAGCAGACTGGCGGAATGCTGACAAAAGTCAACGGGGTTTAAGTGTTGTGCATCTCTGGTATATTGGTTCGTCCCTCTAGCTTCCGATGCAAACCATACGATCTATCGGAATCGTCCTTTCTATTACAACTTTTGTTGCCCGCATTAACTGTCACTGTTCTTTGAACTTCCGATCCTCTGTACTACAAAACCGTTCAAAAATCGTCCTCTCAACGACCGTACTAGCTTCACAACTTGTTTTCAACGACAATTATAGAATGACCATTTACTGATCTTCAAAATTATTTGCCAGTATTCTGCTCATATTCATTGTAATTATGGGTTACCTACTAGACTAGGCATCTTTCAGGTGCACTATACATTGTGAGGACTTTCGTTTCAAAGCAACCCTGCCGATGCCTGCTTAATTCGAAAGCTTACGAATGGTTTTCTTCTTCACAGTCATACATAGTACGGTATCTTTTGATGCATAAACAATTTCAAACTTCATGCACCCGTTAGCATTAATGAGTTCATCTCACTACTGTGTGGTCGTTTGCCACCATGTATGAATGGAATATCTATTAAAACAACGAACCAGGAGACTTACCATAAACGTACGCACAACAGACATATTTGTGTCTACCATCAATATTTCATTCTGCCTTTAATAGCTTGTTTAACCAATAATGTACTGACTATAAGGCAATGAATTGTGTTTGATGGAAGTACGGTTTTTCGTTATACGGCTAATCCGCTACAAGCGAGGGTATCACTAGAGCAGTTTGTTTATATTTGATCTAGTTGAACGGTCAGCAAGTTATTATCCTCAAAAATGCGCTAAATTTCAACCACTTGTGAACATCACCAATGATGATGATATACAAGTCATCTTCAAGTATGATTCGGTTGATGAACAACCGAGTGGACATATTATTCTCAGAAATACTTTTAATTCCCTCTGGGGTTATGTAGGATTATTATCTTGTGCGCTAGCAGAGTAGTGCAGAGAAAATCATGACGGATTATGTAAATGAGCACGAACGACCGTAAAGGACAGTGCATTATGACTATGCTGTGCTGATTGTCAGTAAAACTATATTTCATTACTGTTGTTTTATTACATTGTTGACAATATGCTGTACGATAGCACACGAGAGATAAATTACCTGCTTTGCTCAGTTCGGTTGTTATTACTACTACGTCTGTGGTTGAACTAAGTCAGTAACTTCATTTCTGTATTTCTGAAACCATCACATTTGACGTCGCGGATCTCTGTAAATTTTTACAATGGGTTCCTGTCCACTTGAAATTCTGAATGCTCAAAATCAACATCCACTATGGAGTATATATAACCAGATACGTTCGCATAAAACACACATTTGTTTTTCAAAGTTCTGTTATATTAAGTATATTATGAAACATACAAGGTGAGTAGATAATTCATATTCGGATGGAAAACAACCAAAATATTTTTGGCGAATTGCGTCTTCTGTGTCTTCTATTGGTCCAAAAACGTTACATTATCTTCAACCTCAAGCAGAAGGCATAAGACGATCGTCCAGGGGTTCATATATGTGCACACATTCTTTTACACGGATTAGCTTAATTCTGCTCCAATTGCTTTTTTCAACAACATTATACAATCACAAGAGTGAAACTCAGCTCAAGTGCGAAACGTCAAATGAATTACTTGGACGCCATTGGATTAAATATGTGGAGGAAACTATCAAGCGACTTTCGGAGTAGCATTTGGTTAGTAACCGAGGGCAGCATGTTAAGACGCTGACAAGGATGATAAAACAGAAGGAAGCTTCGACGCTAATGGAAAATTTCACATATAAGATGGATATTGAATAATGTAAGATCAAACCGAATTCCTGGTGTGGAAGTGCGTCTATGAAAACTATCAGGAAAAGGGAGGCACCCAGTGAGACTCTATTTGAGCTGAAAGAACAAAAGTCGCGGGCTTCGCACTTTCGATCTCTGAATTGGAAGAGGTGAAACACTCCACACGATCATAGATGAGGTTGGATCATAGAGCATTGTGCTGGCGCCTGGTGTTGTACGTCCATAAGTATATTTTATATCTACAGAGGCCGAACATGTGAAATCAACCTAGATATGGGTCGTTCGATCCCGGATAGTTTCGATCAGCAGACATAGACAACATGATACCGTACTTGATATAATAAGTCAGAAATTTTGATTTAGGAATGCACCCAACAGGAAATAAATCCACTTAGCCACTGAGTGAGGAAAAAATGACGTGCGCAAAACTGGCAAACAACCTCGTGAATTGTATTCAGTCGAAAAAGTACACGAATTTGTTCCATGATCAAATGACTCCATATTAACATGGTAACGAGCAGATCGAGCTGCCTTGAGAGCAGAGCGGATGGGAACACCAGCCAAGTTAGAGAAACCACGATTTCTATTACTTTGTGAGAAATACGACCACAATCAATTGTACGTGTACTTGTTATGATGTATATCTTGCTTACGCAAAAATAAACTATCAGTAACTTGGTGTGATCGAAGTGCAGCTAACTGGCTTTGAGTTTGAAACTCGTGTTAGATTGGTGCATTTTGAACTATCGCTGACCGAGTGTATCCTCAAGTTTTCTGAACTGTAGTTATTGCAGCTGATAACTAAACGTTGCGTGTTTTCATCACTATGCTGTTATTATCACTACCGTACTATTACTACTGCGTAGAGACTAGCTCTGGATTAGAGATAAGCACATGTCCGATAGCTATTGTGTATTCCTAGTTTCACAGTTGGCGTTTCGAAATTCTGTAACTTATTATGGTAGACGTCTGTCTGCCTAGAATTCTGAGTACCCATACTTCAAGAGCAACCTGAGACTATGTGGAAAGCTTCAAAATGTGGTATCTCATTGGTGATGTGATGAAGGTGGAAGAAAAGCCACTCAGTTTCTCGCCGTAATTAGTAAAGATGCATCGAGCTTGGTAAAAAATCGTTATTCGCTGATTCACCCATTTGTCTTTTCTACGTATGCTTGAAGAGATTACTGCTTTTGCATGTTCAACCTGTGAACGTTGCAGCAGCTGAACGAGCCTAAATACATTCGCTTGTGAGAAAAGAAAATCAGGATATCTAGGGTTGCATTCTTAAAATACATACTTGAGCATATCGGTGCAATTTGGAAGATCGTTTAGGGACTCAACTTTGTGACCACTTGTGAGTACACCATAAACTCATTATAGGCGGAAGTCTGAAGGCGTAAGTAGCAAAAGTGCAACTGACTACAAACCACCTGCACTTGATTCAAATCATAATCAATGGGGAGACTGTTGTAATTTATGCGATAGCAAACATTCCTGACTTACTCGTCAGTTTCGAGTGTGGCAAGTTAGATCACATTCAAGTCGTCTGTTTGTTCTAGATTTGGTTAGAAGAGCACAATTACTCATTCGACTGCAAAATTATTTCTCTTACTGTAACTTCTGTTAATCCTACGCAACACAAAACACAATTATTCACTGTTAGCAGTGGTCTCGAACATTTCTTCATTTTCGAGGTCGGCAGTGTTTAATCTCCTATTTCTGATGATTAAGTGAAGCCACTGCAACCCACTGTTGCTTTGAAGCCTGCTGATATTTCTGGTAAAGGCATTTCCAGAAGCGTCCTACCTTATTTTTTGGAATTGTGAAATTTATTCACATTCAGGCAGTCCGTCATTAATGCATGATCGTTTGTGTCAGCTTTTCTGGTCCGCCTATTATCGGTTTCAGAGGTACTGAAAAGTATGTCTCTAAGTCTGTTTCTTATTTAAATTCAGTCAGTGAAGAAGTATCTGCAATCAAACCGCCGCAGATAGGAACTCCTTGTTATGCGAAGAAGAATCAATATCATGACTATAATCACTCGGACTTTCATTTACACTACACCAGGTGAAGTTACTGGAATTTTTAATCGAACATTGTCTTCTATTATCGTTCAACTACCAGAATAATTAGGCTGTAAAGAATGATGATCACGTTACGATTTCGTTGGCTAATGTGCTGCGTAGAAACTACTACATCGTTTATTACGAAGAGCAATATACACAGCTTCGTTCGAGGGGAGAACAAACGGTGACACCAAAATTATGCAACAGATAGGTAAAAAAGGTGAATGTGAAAACAAACTGTCTGTCATATGTGACACTGCATGGTTAGTAAACAGTTGACAAGTCCTCTCAACAATAATAGCAGGCGTTAATCCGTCAGTCATCAAATGAAAAGTTATATGTGACGTATATACTTAACAGTTTCAGAATGTAAGAAAAAATACAGGAAAAATAATGTAAAGAAAATAGGTGAACGGTCAGCCTCACAAAATCAGAAGCTCTTCATGGGTGCTATCACAATCAAGGCTCACGCATCGGGACAGAAAAATGCCCTCCATAGTGAGACAGCTGTCAAAGAGGTGGCAACAGTTCACGCCAGGTCCCCCGCATAAATGCATCGTAGGATTTTAGGGAACCTGGAACAGTCAGTGGACATAAATCCGTGACTGCGTAGGAGGGCAGCCCCAGTCGAAGAACAGCGTTACTCGATGAAAGAAATAGAATACCACGAAAAGAGATGATCAGAGATGAGTAAGTTCACACCACAGCCCGAATAGCGACATTATGACAGTCGGTCCCGTGCTTCGTACTCTTGTCTTTCCAGGCAAATTGGCCTTGGTAATCATCCACAATACTGACGTCAAGCACCACAGCTGCGCCGTCACGAACCACGATCAATCGGGTTTGATAAACGAGCTCGCCGTTGATACTTGCAACTCCTCGAAAACTGTATAGCCCAATTTGCGCAGTCGTTTCGCCAGGTCTTTAGCCACACGGTTTTGTCGAGCACAACGCACGTCATGGGTAATTCAGCATTACTGTAGAATATGAGCAAGGTCTTCCGGTTGACCGCAGTTGCCACGGCAAGGAATTGAGTGGTCATTTCGGCCAGCTCGTGAATTTGGGACTCTAGTCCGCAACAGACTTCATTTGAGCTGGATCGCACGAATAAAGATTATGGAGAAGATTCGATCTGGGTTATCAGCCAACGATTGGATAGTGGAGAGCATGACACTTCCTGAAGACCACGGCCGTCAAGCGAATGATAGAGTTTATCCATCCACACCGCATGAGCTTCTTTTTTATTCGTCACCACTAAACCCGGAACGCGTACTGGGATGTTCATTTCCCTCAAGATAGGGCCAAACGAATTATATTTGACCACATTCCGCAGAACTGGACACTGACTGGACAGAAGTATCCCCACTCGATATTTGCGCAAGATGGGAATAGGGATAGACAAACTCGGGATGCTCAAACCACCCAAACGAATTGGGGTGTGGATGTCGCTGACTGGCATGTCTGTAGGAAGACGGAGCCCCTGCAGAACAAACTGGCGAATCGTACAGTCCATGACTTTGAGCGTGTTACGGTGGACTCGGCTCAACGCTAACGAGTGATTCATCTTCGCGATCAGATGCTGTCTCAGGAGTTCAAGACGTCGATGTGGCTTCAAGGGCGCTTCGGTAGTTTCATCCAGCATCGTACGAAGTTGCTGACGGTGGTTAGTCAAAGCTTTATCCTTCCATGGAAAACGGGATACCAAGATGGGCCACCGTATCGGAGGTGCTTAGTATGTGGATGATGTCCGGGCCGAAGTTGATAAACTCATCGGAGATGGCAGTTACATTGTGTTTATGGCTATGAGTTTAGTCTTGTGGGTGTTGATTTACAGCTCGGATAGTTCCAGGGCACTAGCGGCGGATGCAAGCTTCTCGGAGAGACGCGTGGGATTCTCAGCTAAAAGGATCAGATTGTCGGCGTAGGCAAAACCGCTAACCAGTGTGTCGTGGAACTGGTAGCCAAGGTCCGGTCAAGATAATGTCAACACCTCATCCATTGCCATGATGAATGGTAGCGTAGACAGCGGGTCACTCTGGCGAACACCACGCTGGGACTAGTGAACGGAACCATTGAGCGTGGCGGAAGCATTCCTGTAGGAGTCAGCAAAGCAATGCATCAGAGTTAGAGGAGCCACGAAGGCTCGGACCGATCTGGTAATTGAATATTGTGAGGTAGAATCAAACGCTTTGGGCACGTCGATAAAGGGAGCGCACAAATTTGATGACGTGGTGCATGAGTTCCGAAGCATCGCATGAAGCAGGGAGGTCGCCTCAAGGCAACTGTCACGATGATGGAAATCAAACTGGAGAGCGAGTAGTTGCAAGCGCGAATTCCAACGACCAGCCAATATCTTATGGAAACAACTTGTCAACGTTGAAAATAAGGTGGTAGGTCTGATCTCGGTGGGAGATGAAGGATTATTTACTTTGGGTACAAGGGTGATGCGCGATCTGTATAACTCGACTGGACAAACTTGGGTTAGCAGGAAAAGGTTGAAGTAACCAGTTAAGGTATCAGCTTTCATGCGCTTCAAATGTTTGGGCAACAATTTGTCCAAACCTGGAGCGGTGTTTCCCATATGCTTCAAGGTGCGTGATACTTCACGTCCAATGATCGGGTCGACAAAAGACCAGTCTGGTGACAGAATTGTGGGAGATGGTCGCTCATCAACATGTAAATGAACCGATATCACCTGGCACCAGTATTCGTTGGCGTTATCTGGGAGGTTGCGGTTCATCTTGTAGGCAGTTCTCCCGTTGCCAGAAATGATTGCAAACGCAGGGTCTTTCTCACTTTGGTTGCACAGCGTTTGGATCGCTGCATAGTTAGCCTTTCGTATCTGTTTCGTGGTCAGGTGTGTTCCGACATAAACACGACCACGTCGTCGAGTGACAAATCGCCAGGTGTACTGAAAGGCCGTTCAGCAGCAATTTAGTTTGTACCACTGTGAAGATACCTGCGTGAAGACCGCGGGCACTAACTAGTAGCTCATCACTGTGAAGGAAAACCTAGCTACTGAACTCTAGTTGAGTAATCACTGTTTGGATCAAATAGGTAAACCATTCAGGGTGATAAGCGGCTTGGGACCCAATATCCGATGTCGTGTTAGTCTGTGAGATGATGGTTGGATTGGCAGAGGGAACAGTATTCTTCTGCCAATTCAACGCATACAGACGAATTCGAATGCTCTCCAATGTACGCCCTAGAAAATGTGGCAGGCGCCGATGATGAAGTTCGCGTCGAGTAGGACACAACGAAGCTAGTACACCGGCACATCTGATAAAAGAAGCCGATTCTTGCTGAGACCAATCGGATCAGGCTGTTTTCATGGACATAAGCTTCTCATGGTTGTGTCCGACGGGATGTGCATGCCTTCTGTGTTGACTGAGACCAATTTTGGTGGCACAGTCAAAGATTGTGGCAGACTGGGTGACCACTTCCTGCTCTGGACCATTCCTGCCTTGATGCATACGAGTACGCGCAGACAGGCCAGCGTTCGATTTGCAAATCTGGCCACATTCTGAACAAGTTTCCCGCTCGCCTATCCTGTGTACTAAAAGTTGCCTGCACGGAGGTGCTACCGGTAATTTCATTGTCTCGATCGATCGTAACCAGTACGATTAAATCCAGGTAGAGTGGCTGGCCCTGTCTAGAGTTGCTGGACACTTAGCCAGTCAAGGTTTTCACCGAGAGCGCCCAGTCGGCACCAAGAGGAGGCGGTTCAGCACGCCGACTATCGTTTCTGGTCATGTGTAGAAACTACTCGTGGGTTTGAGCCGCGTACATTCTTGATAGCTATTGTTCATTCTTAATCACAAAGTGAACCCACCAGATTGGAAACAGAAAGCAGTTGTACGCGGGACATGATGCATTTGTCGTTGCCGTTCACGACCTATGTCCAAGTATTCAGGCATTGTTATCACTGTACTTGGCGTCGAGTCTCACCAACATACCTCTGTACGGAGTGATTCATTACATATATGACTATGACAAAATTAACGAAAGTTCTGTGGACATCGCAAAAAGTAATTTGAATAATGTGCTGGTGTCTTGTAAATTACCAGTTAGACTTTTGTTAACCAGTAAAATCTACCGACAAAGTGATCAGCTAAAAAAGGTTTTGCTTATGTGAGCAAAGTAATTTGAACCTAATTATATTCCCATTGAGGTCACTAAATTTTACAAGCTTTGATGGTTTGGCACTTCCAAAGTGATAAGTAAGGTCCGCATTATCAACAATTTTCTGTGAATATTTAACTCAGCCTACAAGATTATTTAGTTCGGCAAACACTTAGTACAATTATTGCCTGATAATGATATAATATAGTTCGATCATGCAGGAACTGCACAGGAAGCAGACAAGGATTGGTTCATATATTTGCATCAATAGTTTACCTCAGTGAAATCAAACACGAATATTATGCTGTATTGGACAACATGAGTATTAACAACCTATAGCAGTAGAAAGCGACAAGCCTGTATAGATTTTTAACATGGTGTAGTTATAGAGGATGACCACTCTGTACGATGGACTAAAAATAGAGTCGTAAACGACTGAAATGAAACAAAAATCTCGTTCTGTGAGTAAGGGGTGTGGTCCATTCGCGTGGAATCTCCTGTTCAACCTCATTATCCTGTCTCAACGAGGAAATAAACTTCTCTTTTCTACAAATAACCTTACGTACACTCATTTACTTGCCAATTTCGGGTCTCACGATTTGGTCGTACTACAGGGCGATTGTCTTATACATGGACCTCATGCTATGTGGTTAAATAGTTTTGTAATGAAAGCAGTTTTAAGCTCTAATGAATGGGTTAACTGAATTGATTGAGTCAACTGCACCGATTTGATTACTAGTTGCCGGGATATGCTTAACAACCGATGTTTTGAATTCCAAGGACCCTTTTGACCGACTTCAGACTGGTGAATCAAGAGTCATTTGTACCATTTCAGAGTGTGTTACGTTCACTCAGAACCCGAATTTACTGGCCTTTCACAGAGACAATCTTCACTTGAACTCAATAGAAGACGTTGTTTGCACAAGAATGATTGAGGCTACCTGTCAAGTTGCTGTGGTCTTGGTTCCGTAACATTTGATGTGCATGTAGGTGTGTCCAATCTCTAGTTGTTTTCAACAGCCTGATTTAAATATCTGGTTTGTTTCATTTTTCGACGTATCATTGTAAACTGAATGTCAGTGTCTCAAAACATCTTGTCTTTTATGATAAAGTGGACAAAATGTTTTTTACATTGTCTGCTGAGATCCAAAGAATCTATTCAAAAGGATGACGTTCGTAAAAGTGATCGCAGTCAAAACCATTTATATCGGACTACACAACTTTAACACATGCGCTATAAACTAGTTCGTGCGGTTCCATATCCTTCCCTGCCGAAAAACGAAATCGAACGCACAGCTTGTGAACTTGACTGGATTAATGTTCAAATTTTTGACTTAACTGAACCAGTTAAGTAAGTTCACTCGATCTCGAATAACAAGCGATGTTTATCTTCCACAAGAATCAACAGATCATGGTGAGCAGAATCTCTAACTAATGCATGGAATATTCTCCATTAACAGCTGAGCTGCCAGAGCGTGACTGTTGTAGACGGCAACGTCTACCGTGTTCAGATTATAGACGTCTAAATTGTGTGTTCAAAAGCATCGCACTGGTCCTAAATTTTATACCGGTTACCGTAGGTCATCCAGTTGGGACCTATTCGAACGTGAACTCAATTGCCGTAGGGTTACTATAATTCCGGCCAAATTATGCATAGACATTAAGTGATTTCATGTTACGCATGCAACGGGTGATCTCGTTGTTCCTGAAGTGCCCGGGTGAGATCACTAGGTTGAATATTTTTCCTGACCAGAAATCTCGTTAGTGAGTTTTTCACAATCTAATCATGATTCAGAGGCGCGTGTGTAAATAATCCTAGAAGTATCATCACAAGTATGCTTCTAGTACGTCACGTAAATACACCAGACCTTTCAGTGGTGTTTTCCGGTACATGCAATCCTTTTTAACTCAACCTAGTAACATGAAACCTCTTTTACCAACCCACATTTTGTTCAAGTACCCCAACTTGATAGCTGCTCTGTTTCATTTTCAACTATGTGCTGTAACACCTCTCAACTATAGGAAAATATGGAAGAATGTGGTCTTCACAATGCATCTCAAATACAACCCATACTGAATATCCTAGACATCGTGGAATAATCTCGTGTATCAAGTAGATGACCGAACGTACTTAGTGGTAAACCAGTGTGCGATAATTTCTTGTGAATAGCTTTTTGAAAATGACATTTTTGAAGAAATGCCTGGTATATTTAACCTGAACAAGGGAATACGTCAGGTTTGTTTGTTGTAATATAAAAGCATATTTGCTTCGATCTAATGAAACGTCTCCTTGTTGTTTGTCTCCATGAAAATCAGGACAACAAAATTGCGCGCAATGGATGGAGCGGTTAGATTAGAAAGAAATGATCGGGGTGTATCGCTAATCTGTGCTATCGAATATATCGAAAGCAACACCGCCTGTCTCATTCAATAACAGTTAGAATTCGCTCTAGCAATTGGTGAGTCACTTTTGCATGTCAACCTCTTAACCCATTGTTAGTACGGGTTGGATTATCAGTAACCTCTGTCTTGTACCTGAAAACTTGTTTGCGTAATATAATGCATCACCCATTTGAAATGATATTCTTCATTCACTGACGCATAAAACTTTATGCAATTGCATGCAAACGGAATGGGTCTCTGGATTGTACAATCCTCGTTCCGGAAGCAATGAATATAAAGGAGATGCAGCATTCTATGAGTTGTTTCACTAATATGCTTGCAGTGCTGTACAAATGCGAAATTGAAAGGGCGCACTTGCAACTTTGTTCGGAATCAAAACGGAAGTGCCTGTAAATATGCTAAGATTTAATTTATCCTTCACAATATCCGTCATATTGATTTATATTGCAATCATACCCGTTTTAGCAGAACGGATTGGTGTCTACTTTAGGAATGTCCGAAATCAATTCCACCGGTTGGTACTCGTAACATTGCAAAAGACGATGACAACGAAACTTGCAGATTAGAACCTGACCACCTGAATTTTAAAACGCATTATGGAACCAAGTCATGATGATCTTGTGGTTATTTTGTTCTACATGTTGTTATATCATAGGCATCCAAGTGTTTGCATTTCTGCGGCAAAGTCAATGGATGAACGTTATGAGACTTAGTGCGTACATGAACTCTTTACTCAATACATTTTTGGCTCTGCTTCTGATAACTTTCTTTCGTGTCCTATTGCGCCCATACTTTGAGAGTTTCCGTTGTTTCCCCTCACATTTGTTCACAGTCTAAAGTAATACGTCATCCACGGGAAGATTGAAATAACTGGTAACCTTTCATTTGTCGTGGTGAGTCCAGTCAAGTGAACTCTGTATTCTAAAACCTGAAAGCCTGAAATAATTTTGTGTCATATATATTAAGTAATTAGCTTAACAAATCAACGATTGGGTTTACACAAAAGAGGGACTGTTATCAGTTCCAGGGCAGGCAAACTGCATGAGTCAACAGTTTATGAACACAAAGAACCGGACGGCGAGTATTGATTAGCATGGCTTCGGAGAAAACAAGCAAGTAATTAGCTTACCAAATCACATAATGTTTCAGGAGTCAGTAACACAATGGAAAAATTGCGATATTTTGCTTGCAGTTCAACCTGCTCGAGATTGCTAGTTCCGAATATCTAGTGGTTCTTCGGGCTACGCCTAGTCTATTGGCGTCGTTTATGTGTTTGCTGAATCTAGACCAGTCACATTTGTGATGAAGCGAGCGTGGAAACTTGCTGAGGCAGCTGAGCAAGCACTTGCGATAAGATAAATGACGGTCATAAGGGCGAGCCTCTTACTTATAACTTCATGTGGTACGAAAACTTTGAAAAACAATTTGAAAGGAACTAACTTAAAACATCGATATTAACTCAACCAAGTTTCGAGATGAACGACTCACGCTAACATGACTAAATACAACCAGTCACGTAGTGGCGGAGCGGTAAAGCGTAAGACAAACTAAGTTGCGCGTAAAAGAGTGTCTAACACTGGGAGTGAAGACGAACAAACTGCGCGAGAACAAGCTTCAACAGGTTCCTTATATCATGCTTTAGTAATATATCGAGAGTGACATTTGCAGGAAGACTGATTTCTCGCACGTAATTCGAATGGTCGTGCTAGCGTTTGCAAGAAATGCCCGTAATCTGTCCCAAGGAAATTTAAAACGTAAGAAGAACGCCTAACGAGAGTGGAGTAAATGAAGAGAGGGAGCGTGACCAGCGACTTTTTACCAGATAAACCAGAATAATCAAACATTCAGTGCAGACGACTACGTTAACAGAGGTTGAATGTGATCAAATCGATTGCTTTCTATTGATCCATAGTTCTATGTATGGACTTGCAACGAAGGTGCACTTTGAGAAATTATGTTGAGCCGGTGGTGTTTACTCTCTCTAACCAGGGGTTACTGTGTCGCTTGTGCTTTGTTTCATTAGTACACCATTTTCAGATCAGCCTGGATCTTTGGTGCAGGCAGATGACCCACAAGACCGCCGTAAAAGTGGTTGGCTGCAAGCGAGACTTAAATACATCTTCGTGGGCTACGCATGCTGGTAACGGCAACATGTGAACTAAGCTTTTGTTCAAAGAATGATAGTTCAGTACCATATCTATTACCGGTACAGGTATTTCACAATCACCAACCTTGTCCGGTCACGTGAGTAGCGTTGTCGGAAGGCTGGAACAGTCAGCCAAATTAGTAATTCTGGATGTGAGTCTGCCCAGGCTTGAGGTCGAAACAGTCGATGGGTCGCCACGATGCTTTCATGGGTTTCCTAGGAATTTCGAAAATAACGCAGCAGATAGGTTGAATTATGATAACCAAAAGCTGTCTCATTTGATTTATCCTTGGCATAGTGGGACGAAAGAATCCCTAGCGCACTGTGTGAGCTTACCAGGACCGACGGGATATAACAAAGCTAAAGACCTATTCGTAAATTAGTTCGGTCATCCACATCAGATTGTTCATTCTGTGGCCCATGAACTGTTTGCTGGTACTACTTTGGTTATTCATATTTGGGTTGCTTCAATCGCTTAGACATTCAACTGCAATTTTGCGATATCACATGTAGCCCTCCTCTCGCCTTCTCACGGGTCCTATCACGTGATAAGCCGTTTAGTCTAGGTCACACTCGCTGTCCAAACAGCAGATGCATGTCAACACATTCACCGGCCGGAGAGCTTGCTTCCACACCCGAGCGCACGTACGCACGCAGTCACCAACTCAACACTGAGCCAATTGGAGCGTTTCCACTGGATGTGGTTTAGTGCGGTCGATACACGGGCACATATGTCGTGGTTGAATCGGGATAGGAACACAGAAGAACACAGCTGTACACGGCAGGACACGGTCCAGACGATTCCAACAATAGGGAGTCAAACCATTTGACTTAACCTTCTCATTATCATTGAGATATCGTTATTTGTGAGTGGATATTTAAACTATCACGGTTAAGAGTTCTACAACACACGTTATTCAAACTAGGTAGTTGGGCGGAGTTGAATAGATCTACTTAGTTGACGCGGTTGGATGAAAGACTGTCTAGACTCCTACATTAAAGGTGGGCTGACATGAATCAGGAGGGAGTATATCTTAGCCGATTTATTAACCATCAGTGAGACAAGGTTATCTGTTGCCAGCAGGGAATATGGCCAATTGGTTGAGTAGCCTGATCCGAAGTCCATTACTATTATCACTTTAGATACGACTGACAACAAAACGCCCAAATGCAATGCTGGCTTAAGGGCCATCGGTGTGAATAACCAGTCTGTCCGTTAATCCCTGTGTATAGATGAGCACTAACCTATACACTGTGTACAGTTCGTTGCTCAGTCGTAAGAACAACGTCGGAATACAGCCAGATTTAACAGACGGTGTTTTACCTGTTCGAATATCAATCACATCGCTAAATCATGTAGTGTCTACGTTGTCTCCTATCTGGTTGTGATGGGCTTTACCATGGTTAGGTGCATGACAACGTGTCACCAGGTGAGCACGAGAGAAATGCAGAGGCTCTACAACGAGGTGCTACTTCTACTAATTCAGAGGGTGTTTCTTGGTGTCTACATCTGTCGTGTTAAATAGATGTAAGCGATTGTGTGCGGTTGCTCTAGTAAAGCGTTGGTAAATGGAAGATTGGTTCGCATGCTTAATTTGCCGAGTGATACCTGCCAACTTTCAGTTCACACCCTGTAAGGTACCCGTATGAAGCCATACCACCGAGTAGCGTTTGAGAGTCAAGCTCTGGGCAAAGCGAACACCACTTATGTAGAGTCAGCCCACACTCTTGCGAAATTACCGGTTGCGCAAATCCACAGATCATCCCAGATGGGGCCGCAACAGTGGACTTACCTAGTCGGAAATGACGTAGCTGGTATCTTAGACATAAGTGTGAGGGCTTTCTTTGGGTGCGATTTTCCCGGAGCTCATTGAGCACTGGAGAATGGAATATGAAGCAGAATGGAACCGCACGCTGTTGTAACGGTACTTAAGTGGAGCCCCATGGATGCAATTTGTGTTACACCTGGAATGCATAAGTATGCAAACCACGTGCCTACCTGCCTAGTGTATCTGAAATAAATGGAGAGCTTAATTTGCAATTTCTTTGAGCAAGACACCTCGGAAAAATGTCATCGTCGAGAAAGAATTACGATGTCCCAGTCACAGTGGAAGTTTCCCTGTCTTATTCTGATAGTCATTATGAAATCGTTTTACCGTTGAAACAGGAATGCACCAACTACCTGACGACTGTGCGACATGTCCACGTAATGTATACTGACTAAGGATAAGGTTTTTTAAATATACCATGTTAAAGTCGAAGTATGTAGACATTACATCCAGTCATATGAGCAAAGGCTATATAAGAAAGTCTTTCCCTGAGAGGTTAGTTGTGCCATACAGTGGAACAGTGGAACGTACCACATCTTCCGTAGTTAACACGAATAAGCCGGTTGAGATATGAACAGTTTTTAATTGCATCGTTGCGTATCAAGAAGTGTCTCTTGACCATGCGCTACTAGAAGGACCTGGCTTGGTCGGTAATCCCGTCGGAGTGTTTCCTAACTTTTGTGAGCATGCAATGGCCACCACAGCAGACATTGAGGAAATGTTTCTGCAGGTTAGGGTTCCGGAAAGTAACAGGTGTGTCTGAAACTTCCCGCAATGAAACTCACCTCCTATAGAAAGATCTCTTGACTAAGATGGGTTGAAGTTCCACACTTTCAGCACTACTTTCCACCGTTCTGTGCTGACTTTGAGATTTGGCGACGACTATTTGTCATCAGCAGGTTTTCGTAGCATCGACAATATTGGCATTAAAGGAGAGCTTCTATGGGGATGACTGGTTGTTATCGGTCGAAACGAGTGAATAAGCTATGTCTATTGTAAATAAACTTGGCGCTCTGCTACAAAGGGGTGAATTTCGTCCTGCAAACAGGACAAGCAACAGCATCGAGGTTATTGAACGTATATGCTTCGGGAGTAGACTTTGAAGATCAGTTGTACCAGACATACGGAGTTTGAATTGCCGAAGAGATTCGTATGAAGCGGAGTGTGACAAACGATTGCTTTCAGTTTCGAATGCGTTTTACGGATTCGTCCTATATCAGGAAAGATATTGTAGCAGCACACCGTTGTGTGGTCAAGGTCATATGCCCGGACCAACTTACTGTGGCATATGTCTGAATGATATGCCCACACATCCACCGCTGAACGACCCTCACGCGTATGCACCGCAGTGACTTCGAACGACTCACAGTTTGTCAACACCACTGTAGTCAATGTCACACCTACCTGTT
>LUCH01003725.1:3847-25667 GCA_013368495.1 Paragonimus heterotremus | reverse complement strand
ACACATACACACATCCACACACGCACAGACACGCAAACACAGCAAGACACAGACAACCTCATCTCGGACAGTGTCCTCCGAGTCCTCCCAGTGTCCTCACCGGAGCTGACACGACAACGAGACCGTACACAAATGTGAACACAACTTGTCTGGGTCTCTCGCGCGCCGGTGAACAAAACACAGCTACGGTGCTCCGAGGACTACACAGTGTTGCCATCCTGTAAATCCCTACGTTGACATCTATAGGATTCCACCTAACACTCCACTAACACACTCCCGGATTGTATCTCTGTATTTTGTCCGAATCCTTGCTGTAAGTGCACCTGTTGTAATTGTCGGTTATTTACATTACACTTTCATGGTATATCCTTCTGATATTATTTAGATGTTTGGTTTCACCTATACTACTTACAACGTATTGTAATTAGCTAGCCAGCATCTAAAATATTGTAAGGAGCGGTCGAAACCAACAAGCGCGCACGGGTTGAATTTGAATTGTGTCACGGGGAGTATTGCTTTGTTGTCGGTGCCGTTTCTCTTTTCGATTGTGTAAGTCTTGTGAATAGCTTAATGAGCCATCGGCTCATGCTTGTTTTTTGTTGTTTTCTTTTACAGGATTGTTATTGAAACCCCTACTTCAAATGAACACTGTCCCCCGGTGTCTCCACAGTGCTCCCCATTTGGTCCGTAAGTGTAACGGATAATCAGAGAAGAAACAGCCAGCTTGTATGTTACAATAAACCAAAATGCATTGCTTCCTTTTATGACCTTTGAGAGTGGATGCTTCAGTTGTAGTTCCACCTCATGAGGTGCTACAAGACCTTTGTAGTCGTGGTCTTGGTTGGGATAGTTTACTAGAAGAGAACGGTCGTCTAACCTGGGAGACTTGGCTGGCGAATGCCCCGTCTTTTCAATCATTGCGAGTGCCCGTTTCTCCCGACATATTTACTACCATAAGAATAGAACCGCACATTTTTTGTGGAATATCGGGGGTAGGATCCCGAGCAGTTTGTTAAACAAGATTTATAGCGCCTGAAGATTCTGTTGTGTCGCTCCATTTTAGACAAATTGAGACAAATCTCGCTAAAAATGGTCTTCATATCAAAACGAATTCTCGCATCAAGAATAACGAAGCTGTGTTTCTTTTGACGTCTTTGTCGATGTGGTCCAGCTTGTGTACTATTTTGATCCGACGGACTACGCTGATTAGGAGTCCGGTCCTTCCAGGTGCAACCTTGTCAGACAGGCCAAAGGGGAGCAATCAGACGAAAAGCAGTTACACTCATAGGATTGTATATCACACTATTGACCGCGTAGGAATGCTTAGGTAGTGGGACACGGTCCTATGGGCATATAGCAGAATTATTTTTATAGCTGCGGCACGGTTTTCTTCCGTATCAAGAAGAAGGGGGTTAGAAGAAGTACCCTCAAACAACGATTGACCGTGACCGCCGGCGTATTATCCAATACGGTCGAAAAACATCCAGTATCTCCCAAAAACCTGATGTAGCTTCGAGTACATCCACTGCGCGCAGCATTGCTCAGATTCAGACATCAATTTATTATTCACTACGCCCTCGGGCTAGGCAAGCCCCTCACTGCCAAGTGAGTCAGACTATTGAGTTATTGGCGCCAGGTGGGGTTCCCCAAGAAAACCCTATATCTGGTTATGTCACAGGTCAGGCTTTTGAGTCAGAGACTCGGGGTAGCGTCCCTCAAGCCATCCTCTTTCTGCGGCATAAAGAAGTTATCGTTCTCTTGACAGTGACATTACTAACCGATCTCGACTTTCTCATACTGTTTACCCACTATTTCTTCTGTTTTTTATATGCCTTCGGGCGGTAATTGTTATTCTGAAGCCAAGACAACTGGTAAACATTGGCGCTTTTAATATCCGCACTCTCCGACAAGTCGGTCAGCAACCTGCTGTGGCTAGTATTCTCTCAAGTTTGGAGCTTGATTTGTGCTGTTTGTCGGAAACTATTCATGCACAGTTATCCACTCGAGCTCACCTCTAGATAGTTGTCGACCCAAGCGCCGTCAAGCTGGAGTGGGAATCGCACTGAGTTCCAGAGCGGAGCAATGCTCGCTCAAATGGACCCCAGTGAACGATCGCTTGTGCGATGTCAGACTTAATACATCCGTAAAAGTTTGTCGACGCAAATCAGAAAGGCGTTTTGTATTCATTTTATCGGCGTGCGCTCAAAAGGACAGCGTCCTATGACGTCCTCGTCGTCCTTCTGAGACAAATTAATCACTCTGACATAATCATACTAGCTGGCGATTTTAGTGCTCAGCTTGGTCGTCCTTTTCTGTGGATGAGAAACGGTTAGGAGGTATGTTTGGTGTCCGGGAACAACGCACTGATAATAGCAAAAGACTGCTGCAGCTGTGCGCATTCCACGGTCTGTATGTTTCGAGCACCGCATTCCAGAACAGAAAGAAGTACTGTGTTACTTGGAGGCCTACGTGTGTTTCCCAACCGTGGACACAGTTGGATCATATAGCAGTTAGCTCCAGGTGGCGCCACTCTTTCGAGGACTGTCTTGCCTTTTGGACCAACCACCTGGACTCGGACCATGCTGTTGTGCGTGTCAGTTTTGTTTTATCATTTGCCCAGAGGACACACGCTCTTTAATGCAAAGTGCTTAACTAGCATTCGATCGATGATGATGATGAAAAGGACGTTTAGCGGAAGGCGTTGGTAAGGAATTTGTCTAGTTCGGTTCAGAGTAAGGATCCCAATGAACACTAGGAACAAATCGCCTAGGCTATGAAAGCATGCTGTGTACAAGCATGTTCCGAAGGAGTTGTTCAGTTGCGACAGAACTGGATTTCCATCACGTCTATAAACCTCATGAACAAGCGTCGGTCGATTCCACCGGGTTCTGAATATGATGACGACCGTCGAGAACTTAAACACAAGCTGACTGAAAGCTTGCGCAAAAACCGTGAGCAATATTTGGTGGAACAATCGAAAGAGATGGAAAAAACCTTTTTATCTGGGAATAGCAGAAGGTTTTTTTCCCGATCCTTCGTTGTAATGGCCGCCGAGTCGGTGTAAGTGAAAACATGTGAGAACGATGGTTCATTTATTACCAGTCAATCGGTCGGACTTGACAGGTGAGCTGGACATTTTGAAGAGCACTTTAGTTGGTCTCAACCAGATCACGTGGACGACGGGACCCGGTTGGTCAGTTACTGCGTTCCAGACGGTCCTCTGTCGGAAACAGAAGTGGTCCTGGAGCTCAAGTTATTGAAACGTGATGAGGCTCCTGGTCCAGACCTCCTCTCTCATTTTTTTTTCAAGGATGATGGAGAGAGGTTACTGTCGGAATTGACAAACGTCTCCAGACGATCTGGGAGACCGAATAGGTGCCTCGTGATTGGTGCCTGTCAGCAGTCTTTCACGTTTTTAAGCTTTGGGCCGGAAGTCTGTGTGACAACCACAGAGGCATCAGTTTGGTGTCAATTGCGTCCAAGTTACTCACTGGCCTCATTTTACGTCGTCTCACTAAGCCCAGTGAAAGTCAGATACGTGAAGAACAGGCAGGATTCCGATCCGATCGGGGTTGCATTGATCATATTTTTACCTTGCGACGGATCTTGGAACATCGGCACTGTTACAGACAGCCGACAGTCGTGGTCTTTTTGGACCTAAAGGCTGCTTTCGACTCAGTTGCTCATAACGTTCTCTGGAGCTGTCTCCTTCGCAAGGGAGTACCAGAGAAATACGGGAATCTCTTGAGATTACTGTATGCTCACTCTGCAAGTAGGGTGAGAGTTCATGCACAACTGTGACGGGCGTTCATCACATCCAGTGGTGTTCGTCAGGGGTGTCCGATTTCCCCTTCTTGTTTAACTTTCTCACGCACGACTAATTCTGGAGGGTGCGCTCCGCAAATTCAGTGGGCTTTGTGTTGAGCTTTCTCGTGGTGCTAAATTGACCCATCTATAAAACGCGAGCGACATTGTTTTACTTAGCTCCTCTGCCGAAAACATGCAGACCATGCTGCAGAAAGTGAGTGGCCTGGTTTGTATGGAATGCTCTTCGCGCTTTTAAAGCGCATAGTGTTGCTTCAAGACTGGGGCACTTCAACTCCTACTTTCTTCATTGCAAGACAATTCGTTTGAGACTGCCGATAGTTTCACATAAGTGGGTACCACTATGTCGTCAGCCTGTAATATTGTTAATGAGATATTAGCTAGGATAGCAAAGGCACGAGTTGCGTTTGCCAAATTGCGTCACCTGTGGAATCAAAAAGACGTCCGATTGTCACTGAAAGGAAGCGTATATGGTGCCTGTGTACGTTCCATTTTGCTCTATGGAACGGAAACCTGGCCTGTTCATAAAGAAGATATCAACAGATTTGTTGTGTTTGACCATCATTGTCTCTGCCAATTAGCCCATATTAAGTGGACTGATTGTGTGAGCAATGTGGCCGTTCTTCAGCGCGTATTCCGGAACGTTCAGGATGCACGATCAATTGTTCAACTGATCACGGTACACAGCTTTCGACGGTTGGGTCACGTACTCCGCGTCGCAGCTGATCGTTTACATTACCGGGCATTATATGCTAAGACCACCAACAGTTGGGTAAAACCGCGTGGTCATCAAGCAACAACGTGGTCACGAAATATGAAGACCCTGGCTACTTCAATGAGCAAAGTGGGTAGGTGTCGCCTGCCTGGATTGGGTCCTGGTGATCACTCAAACCGCTGGTTAGAGATGCTATCCGAGAGAGCGATGTGTCGCAATCAATGGCATACTTTTATTCATACAATTTCTTGTTCTTCCACTTCGTCTCCGTTTAATAATATTCAACCGTCTTAGCTACGTTTCATTCTAGGATATTCCACGTCACTGTTGAGGTGATCGTCGGCCCGAGCCACAGTACCTTTTCAGTTCAGTTCAGTTTCCAGGACGGAACGGCTTCAGCCAGAAATTGTCCAGTTTTTTGCACCAGTGAGCTTCTGAGGGCACCCAGTGCTGCGACAGTAATGAAGAGAGATTCTTCATTTCCATGAGTTGGTATGAGGGCTACCAGTTAAACGCTGAGGAGTTCAAGCTATCAGTGCCATCAGAACAAAACAAGTTCACAGCTACCACCGATACACACAAGTTTATCATCCCATTGAAAAGACGTGAAACAAGGGATAACTGTAAGACTAATGAGTGTTAGATTCCTATATTCCATACCTTCAGATGCTAAGATTAACTTTGTAAATAAAATAAAAGCAATGACTAAGATGAAAAGTTGACTAACTTAAATTTACGGCTAGGACAGTAACTTGGAAACTTATCCAAACTAAACCCTCACAACAGATCCGGGAAGAAAGATGGCCAACACTCGTCTAACTTTCTTCAGAACTCGGTCACACCATCAGAGGATATGACACTCTGTGGAAGAATGTTCCAACAGTTTGTGACTCGACATACAAAGTAGTTAGCCCTGATCGATGTAGCAACAGTCTTCTTCTCCAACTTGGGACTGTAGCCTCGGAGGTGTGAGTCGGTATTCAGGATGAACAGATATTTGCCCTCAACTCCGCTTTTTCCTTTGAGAATGTTAGAGGTGTCGATCAAGTCTCCTATAATCCTCCTTCGCACAAAAGAAAACAGACCACGTTTTCTCAGTTTGTCTTCATACATGTTATTTCGCATTCCCATAAGCTACATTTTAAAACTTCTCTGAACCTTCTCAAGTAACTTCACGTCTTTTACAGTATGCGGGCTCGAAGCCTGTACACAATATTCCAGATGTGGTCTAACATAGGCTTTAAAAGCGGCAACGACACCTCTATGCTCCTTGGTGTGAACGTTTCCCTCAACATATGCAGCGCTCTATTTCCCTTTCGTGCCGCCTCTATACACTGTTTAGAAACTCTGAAGTTCCCCTCTATGAACACTCCCAGTCCTTGGTTGTTTATATCTTCCTCAGCCCTATTTCCTTCTCCTCATTACCAAAATACCTGGCTGACCCTGGCGGTTCGCCAGCAGGCAGCTAATTACACTTATCTACATTTAAGGGTAGATGCCATTCATCTGACCACTTCTGAACAATATTCAAGTCTTTCTGCATGCTCGTGTTGTCAGGATTCCCTACAACATTTACGTCATCAGCGAAGATGTAGCGGGGACACTTCATATTTTTAGTGAGGTCATTGAAGAACATTAAAAATAGTAGTGGTCCAAGCACTGATCCCTAAGGTACCCCACTAACTACCGCACCTTCTGTGGAACTTTCTCCTGCTACCTCTACATAGAAGGTGCGACTCCTCAAGATGTCCTTTATCCATCCTACCAGTCTTGAAGGAAGACCAAAGGTCTCCAATTTGGGGATCAGCAATTGGTAGTTCACGGAATCGGATGCCTTCCTGCAAACCCCAACTTTCTCTCTTCGACCCAACCTCTCTGTGATCTCATGGAGGAAGCAAATCATATTGGTGAAACAAGACCTACACCTCACAGATCCATGTTGGTCTGCAGAAAGAAGTCCGTTTCCAGTAAGATGTCTCACAATCCTATCTTTATTAATTCTTTCCAGCTGTTTCAGAACAACTGATGTGAGACTCATTGGTTGATGGTTGCCAACCTCGTGCTCCTTACCTTCCTCATGGATGGGTATAACCCCTGCCTTCCTCCAGTCATTTGGGGTGATGGCCTTCTTTAGGGTAAGACTAAACAACATGGTAAAAGTCTCCTGTAAAACATCACTGACAGGTCTTCGCATTCTTGAATGAATACAACTCGGCCCCATCGCCTTAGTCACGCCTAGCTTATCCAATCTATCCTTAACCTCGTCTTCTCTTATCTCAACTTCTTCCAGTATTGACCCTTCTGGAATCCCTGAGATGAGTCTCATTGTGGCAGATTCAGAGTCCGGTATATGTACTGCCCCAAAAAAACGGTGGACAACCTCTGCTTTTTGCAATGGTGATCCGATAACATCACTGTCAGTATCAACAATGCTACCCAATCCTCTCCTAATGGTCCCTTTGACCTGGACCTCGCTAAAAATGGCTTTAGCGTTCACATTCTAGTTCTTTGCCAGATTCATTTCAAACTATTTTTCACATTAATTTTCTACTTCGTAATATCTCTTTCTACCCGCCTTATACTGACAAAACATGATTTACTCCTCCGACTGTTTGTATACAGCCCAAGCTTTCCTTTTGCGTCTCAGTGTCTTTTCGACCCTAGTCTTCCACCTCAGGGACTTGCCTTTATGTCTGCTACAGCTTAATTGTGCATGCCTGTCCGTTAGTTGCATAAGATAATCTTAATTATGGCCCAAGCTCTATTGACATCATTGGTACCTCGACAATCTATCCAACTCGACATTTTCCAATCCGACCTTAGTTGTGTCTTAATGCTTCTAAGGGACCTACAGTATTTGACAGGGAGGGTAGCGTAGACAATACGAAAATTCAAATGGATGATTCCATGGCCATGTAGACATGTAGACGTAATGCCTTCTCGTTTAGAAGGTCCAACAATGCCTCACCAAATGTACCACTGGCAGTATGCATCGATCCCCAGTCCACTACTGGAGTGTTCAAATCTCCCACAATGATGTGCTCGTTTGTCTCCTGATAACACTGAATAGTTACTCATCCTGTTGCAGAGTGGAAGAGGGACTTCTGTAAAGGCACAATAGCAGCAACGTTGTTCTGCTGTCTGCCAAGGAAGAGCTTAATAACTGAAAATTTCCTAAACCAAACTCCTTTTCTTGGCGACGCCCATATTGCTGCGCTATCAACAACACCCATTCTGCTATCTTGTTTATCTACCTTGTGGATCGCATATCTCGAAGGGCATATATAATCGACGGACATATCCCCTCGTAACCTGCAACGATACTCTCTCCTTTTAATTCTATTGACAGCTCACTCCGTTTGTTCCCCAAGACTACCAGCATGGGTACACAGTACTCCCAGGGACATCTCACAACCACCCATTGTTTCAATCTCCTTGACTCGAGGGGCAACGCAAGGCTCAGGAATTACACCTGAACACTCTCCCCATTTTTCGCAGGAGGTTGTCCACTCCCTCCTAGCTTCGGGCCAAACGATACGTTCAGTTGCTCTTACGATGGGAGTAAATCTTCCGTTTGTTTCTCCATTCTCCTGTTCCATGAGTAAGCGTGTTAGCCGTACCCGTGGCACCAAATCTTCAATGCACTGTTGCGGTGTAATTGCTGATCCAGTTCCACTGGGACGTCTAGTATTCTACCACCCAGGCGAGTCGTCCGGTGTTACCGTAGCTCGACCTTGTGTGGCCGTGCATACCTGCCCTGCTGCTGCCAGGACTCTATCTCGGTGCCTGGATTTGGCGAACTCAGCCAACATAAGACTCAGACTATATATATTAACCTGCC
The DNA here is from genome assembly GCA_013368495.1 of Paragonimus heterotremus. Lineage (NCBI taxonomy): Eukaryota > Metazoa > Platyhelminthes > Trematoda > Plagiorchiida > Troglotrematidae > Paragonimus > Paragonimus heterotremus. The sequence continues at coordinate 17,286 of LUCH01003725.1, read as the reverse complement.
ACTTGCCCGGCCTCACTACTCGTTTAACAGCTACATGCCGAGGAATATTCATCTGCCTCAGGAGGTTCGCCAAGTGAAATCTCATCGCTCCTTGTCTAGCTTTACTCTCTTTCATAACTGGCTCGGGGATGCCTCTGATGACGACATTTCTATTTTTACCGAGGGCTGAGTCCACTTTAACCAGACCTTCCAGTTACTTAAGTTCTGTTTTCCCCTTTCTACATGTTTTTTGACCGATTTCCGGTTACTCAGTATTTTGTCCTCTTTCCCACTCGGCTGATTGTCATTGTCCCCTCTTACGACAGTCACTTTTCTACAACTCACCCTGCTAACAGCGGGAACATTTAGTTCAACAATTTTACATATAAACTCACTAACCAAACCCGGCAAGTGGTTAGGTTTTGTAGCTGCCTTCCTCCATTTTTTATCTCGGTCTACATCAGAGCCTTTCACTTCCATGCAACGTTCTCCCTCAGTATTTGAAACATTCGGTTCATTACCCCATACTCCCCTTAGGTTGTCATCTACCACGTTGTGCACAACAGGCGCAGCGCTACTATCAGAGTCCTCCTTCTGGTTGACTAGTGTTCGTAACAGAAGTACAATCGTGTTGTTTATCTCTGCATGATCCACAAACCCAAAGCAGCTCTTTATGAACCACAAACAAGTCATGAACCCATTTCGAGAGCTTGCTATACCAACGATAGAACCACTTCGTATACCCATCACATTGTATACTTTCGGTACCGACCTCCAGGTAACAATTATTATTGCCGCAACCGCCAACATTCAGACTGACCACCTAGATATCTTTCCCTGGACCTAAGCGAAGAATTTCCACCAGATTCAACTGCTGCTAGTATCGGTTAAAGAAAAGGGTTGACGAAAAATATACACCTCAATTGGTAGGAAAAAGCAACTGTCTCGGCCTATATGTAGCTCACTTGGACGGTAAATCGCCACACAACAATTTTGGTAGCTCCCACACCTTTCGTTAATTTTTCTGGCAATATACCCGTGAGATATTGTCGCGCTTTGCGATATTCGTTGCAGGCCGAGTGTGAATAATAATTGAGTATCTCACTGTATCACGGTGGAAACATGCACCTTTTGAGTTGACACAGGCCAATATAGCGTCTGAGGGATTTTTGCACTGATTTTCACGTAGGATGGACCATTGACATCGGAGACTGCGGTTTCTGGAGCTTTCGTGAAACAACTGGGCAATGTTATTTTCCACAGCGCTGACAAATGAGAACTGAAAAGTTAGGCGTGTTTCGACCATTTCGATTGTGCATGAAACAAATGCCACTTCGGCACATCTGGTAAAACTGTTAAAGTATCTACCTACGGTGACTGCGGCGTGTTTTATAGAAAGTCGGTTACCACGCTCTCCGCCGTTATTCAGCCTATTCTCGTAGGCGCTTTTTCTTCCCATGGCCAAACGTTTCGCGATAATGATTGCGAGCCTTCTGTGCAAGGACCTACACGATCGCTCAAATAACGCGCGTGGAAACTCTTTATTCTCACGAGTAGTAATGATAATGTATTACCAAAGTTCAGTACTATTCAATCGCCGAAGCTTCGTTTCGCACACTTCGTACATTCTAACTGTCCAATTTTAGTCTTCTGCTTGTGCAATTTAGATTCATTTGTGCTTTATTGCCCCGTCATTACTTCACTGTTTTATCTGGCAGCCTTCACGACAATCGATGATCTCAAAACTTGCAGATTTGGTGGATTCAATATCAGAGGTTGAAACCCACGATACTCCATTTTGTTGAAACTACTGAAGACAGTGGTGTGGCTCTCTCGCTTCGTTAGGTTAGTTTCCTGATTAAAGACTGGAGGCCAATGGAATCGGATGTAGTCAGGGTCATTGTGTATGTTCGAACTGGAAGGAGCCAGCTGTAAGTAGGTCGAGCTTGTTCAAGTATCCGTTCATCGGATGACCTCAACTTCCCCAGGGTTAACTCTACTGCCAAGGAATATATAAACAATCTGTCTCGGTTACGACCGGTATTAATAGGTGGCCTATTTTGCCTCAGAGAAAGACCACGTGATGCTGCTAATAAGGTGCAAAGTATAGTCACAAAGCTTATACGTGAACATCACCAAAGGTGGAAAGTCGCATTGGTGCCGCAAATGGTTGCATTCATTCGGACGAAGCAACATTTTTTGAAGGGGATTAGGAGAGTCCGGTGTGCGAAAATGATTTTGAGAGATAAAAGTTATCTTTTTCTAAATCATGTGAGCAGCTGATTGCTCCAAAAACTAGAATGACCTTTGTTGGGCAGTTATTCCGGTACACTGAAGTAAACTATTTTCGTCCGTTCAAGGTTAACAAAGGTAGAAGCAAGGTCAATCGTTACGGTTGTGTGTTATCTTGCTATTAAACAATTGCTATCCACTTGAAGGTTGCCACTCACTGTCAACTCATTCTTTCCAGATTGCGCTTGTCAGATTTATAAATAGACAAGGTGTTCTCGGTAGCATATATAGTGACCGCCGCAGCAACTTTGTAGGGGGAGAGCTGAAGTAAGAGTTGCAAATTTAGGAACAAGAAGATTGTACGTTCAACGGACGAATCTTGTGTGACGCACGTATAACCAATGACGCCAAATATCGAAACCAAATCAAGTCGCGATAAACGTGATACTATTAACATGAATACTATGATCAGTTACAAGAAACAAATTTTGCTTCGTTTGAGTTCCTGGGGTGAGATACAATGGTTGACCGCAATAGGCCGTCAGGGGTGCACAAAGTAAGACTAGCACAAGAACGGGCGACCGACGGGCATTGATGAACCGATAAAATGCGGTCGGATTGGTCTAATTTGTGTCCAACTACCTGATTTTCAAGCAGACCGTTTGGTCAGCGAGGTTCACGGCGGCCCACAAGAAAGCCGTATTCAAAGGGATGGGGAGAGTGAGACTGACAGATAGCAATGAGTGTTTAGTACACGGCGCACTAAGTCGTCTTCCCCAAGTACGAATTAGCCAGACGCAAAATGTAGAAAGGCCGTCGAGAGGAGAGACCGAATATTTATTACACGAAGTATACAGATAGTTTCTTGTAGCGCTAGAAATGTGACCGACACATAATTCATCCAGAGAGATTAGAGACCGGCCATCGACGTGCGATTAAACCGGAAGTGAACGACACACGGATGCGTTCGAGTTTGCGCCGCAGTCACATGGTATACAGACAAACAGTTGGACAACATGCATCATGCGAACTTTTTTAATAGCCTAGGTACAATATGCAACTGATAATTTTGTAACTATTTTACACATCCTGCCTCAGGCAGGTCAGTGGAACTTTCAGGTCGCTACTGCCGTGCGGGCAGGTGAGTGAGGTTCAATAGCTGAGGAAGACGGCGTGGAGAAATTCGTACTTATAGACGCGGGTTGTGGGAAGAACGATGACAGACGTCCAGTTGGATGGGGTCACGAGGAACAGTGAGACAGGCTCGTTCAAAGGGAATTTTAACCCTCAAAATTGTCCTACAGAGATACTTCTTATTGTGCGCTCATTAGTAAAGCTGGCTTGCAAGTTCACCCATCTGAAGATGGTCATCGGAATGAGGTATGGGAAGGAATGCTGAGAATCATCCAGAGGGTATTTACTTCCATCAATCAACAACAAGTTACGAGTGAGACGCTGCTTGGTTACATTGTGGAGATAAGGAGAATAACCACCATTCGTACGCCTATGTTTCTTTCCAACGATCCTCGAAATACGAGGGATTAAAACCAAGAGAGCTTCTACTGATTTGGTCGAATTATGATTTCCCAAATGAGAAAGTTACATTGTTGCAGCGCTATACTAAATGATGTAGACAGACCCAACATTTTGCTCCCGCATGCTGGAAGCAGTAGCGACGTGAATATTTGAATGGGTTAAAATCCTATCAAAAGTGGCCCATTGCCTTAAGCGATTTGCAGGTGGGGACTTCACATGCTTTCTAACACATGACCGCCTTTGGGTGTTTGGCCGGAAGACGCAGAAACCAGTGCATTCCCATGATCATATGAATACGTGAGACGAGTACTCGTGGAAGAACTACAAGGTGTATTAAGGCATGCTATTGGTTGCCTGTTTTTCAGAAGGGTATGAGAAGTTAATTATGGTATGTGGGATTTGCTTCAGAATATCTAATGCTCCAATATATGCTGACCTTTGTGTGATCGTTGCACAAAATGCCCAGGTAACATTCAGGCTTTCGTGGTAGATCTGTTGAGCTTCCTCTGATACGTTTATCGTCGTATGTTTGATATGATGAGGTGTATTCAATTTGACGTGGTATGTCTGGTTTGTTTGTGTAAAGCCGATCCAAAATTTGTCTTCATATGTCTGCTGCGTACAGTCAACGATCAGAGAATTTTGTACCAGGACTGTACAGGAGGTATCTACTTTCTCATTGCTTATTCACTGAAACTTTCTTTCTCAGTATTGTCTGACACGTTCTAATCTCCATGTGTGCTCGATTGTTCTAATGAGCTCATCTCTCGTTAACTTGTGGTTATTTGTGGACTCGTGTTTGGTTACTTCATTTTGGACGCCTTTCTGCTGGACAATCTGTATGTCCGGTTAATTGAAAGCAAAAGTGAGAGGGCACATTTATTGTAATTTTGTCAAACGATGCCGCATGGACCAAAATCCTTTCGATCGTTTTCGCTGACGTTTTTCGAACTCAAACGCTATTGCTGTTAATCCGATTGTCTGAATAAGGGTTGTTGGAATAGTCGAGTACGCGTTACCTAATGAACTATCCTGAATCGTTTCTGTCAGTCCAACAATGACCCTTTTCGTCGACCATAATGGAGGCCGCGAAACAGTTGGCAGGAAGCTAAGCACTCGAGGAGCGTTTCAAATCAAGCACCTTCGATACCTTCTGCAAGCAAGATCACATAGCATTTGGTCGATAATCACCAGTAGGTTTATATTCGCCACTCCTGAAGCATGAATATTATTAACACGATCTCAACGCAAACGTACAAAACCATTAAAGACGGAGTGTTGTATAGCATGCTAAGTGATCTAGCAAGCTGTTTCGCAACTTCACACAATGCTTTGCTTAGACTACAGTCCGTTTTAGGTGAGGTACCATTGATAACCCGTGTCACGAAAACAGAAAGTGACTGACCATAAATCAGGCCAGGGATGAATTAACTCCTGTATATAACTGTACGCATCTATCACATTTCCTCACATCCCATGCCCAAGCCTATAGGCGGAAACACTCACGACCTGGTGGTGTCAATTCATTTGATGATGGAACGTTTGCAACTTGAATGTCAAGCACGGCGAACAGCTCAGTCTCCAAATCCTCAACCGAAGCCAAGAAAATAGCAACCGCCAAGATCCTCTGGAACACTTGCGGCTTCCGCACCAGAGCTGGGAAGTCATGCAGGTCCTAAGAATTGTGGTACCCAGAACTTGGACCTCCGAGTTTAATATGTATATCGGAACAGGCTTTTTGAGTCACTCACGAAACGTGCGGTTAGAAATGCTGATAATGCGAGTAATCTTATCGGATAAGTATTGTGCATTGACCTTTGATATTTGTAAGCAGTGCGATCGGTCTCAGACTGGGAACTTCCGTAACTGGCCCAAGCATACCGCTTCTTAAGAATAGGTCTAAAAGTTGGGTTGCAAAATTGGCATGGAGAACTATCCTGCTTCTAGATAGCCAGTGGTGCAGACTACTCAACAACTGTCATTAGAACGTCCGTCCACTCACTGCATAGTTCATGGACTGTACGGGACAGACTTAATTCGTTCTTAATCTGAACCGCCAAGTAGGAGCCCACTGCGTCTATATTTATCTGACAGAAGACTACGGATATCAGTGGCAGAACTGATTGGGTTCTTGCACCAGTCAAGCGACAAGTATACCAGAAAGGCCCAGTAGTCACAGTGAGCTTGGAATCGTCTTAATAAGAAGCCTATAGTGGAATGTTTATACAGGTGGCTAGTCATGACAAAAGTATGCAATCTACTTCAGGTTTAGAGTTCAGAGAGGAAACGCAGGGTCATAACTCGGTTACTGCAACCATCCATGGCATTGGAATAGGGGAGACATTACCAAGTTAACCCAATTCATTAAACAGGCTGAACGGGTTGGTATAAATATATTTGACAGAGTTGTTGACAATGTAACGGTCAGTGGGAGGGCATTGCAAATTTGTGACTGAGGAAACTATCGCCCAGCTTGCTGGATTCGGTTGCTAATCGTTATTTTTGCGTAGCCAATTCAACTGACTGTTTTATGAAGCGACCAGCTCGAACATGGTTATCGAACGTCAGTTTCCTGCTTACTTTCTTGAAAATCTTGGGACGAAATTATACTCCACTAGGGGCAACACGACACCTGTAGCATTAACTTTCCAGAATATGTTCTGCTGGTTCAAGAATATCAACCGCGATAATTCAATAGTTCTCGTCAATTTCAGGTTCGTTAACACGGGAATCGGGAACATCTAGGATGATGAGGTTTCGTAATCAATCGACCTTTACGTGTTCTTTCCGCAGCTTTTTGCACCTCTGCCTTTGGGCTGAGGGTATACCTGGAAATACTCAGGTTCCGTGGGCACCGGTAAGTTGTAGATGACTAGAAGCACCAGCACATTGTCGTTAGCACACGCCAGTAAAATTCGTCTTGATAGTGGCCTGTCAAAATTTTCACAGCCGAGTATTACTACCAATGACTAGAACGAAGACAGACTACTATTTTCGTGCATAAGCCTCACCAGAGCTCGTGAGCGCGCTCACCGTGAAAATACAGATGAATAGCGACGCACAAGGTTGGGTCATGAATGACCACAATCCTTTTCAGCTTCAGTAGATTAGGTCTCAGAATCGTGGTTGGTCGAGATAACGCGGTGACCGGGAGAACCTCCCGATCTGTTCTGGGTCCTTCTTGGAAGTGTTTTCAAAAATATTCCTTCAAATTGTACATAAGCCACGAACATGATTGCTTGTTGCCCACAGCGATTGGGTGGTTCTTTAGCACGATGATTCGTTTCCCAATGTGTGTATTTTCATAAGACTATAGCATGGAAACTCCTTTTGAAAGTGAAAACTCGCACGATAACAAATGCTCATCGAGTTTTTTGCTATCTTGTTCGTAAGTTGGGCCGTAACCAAAGATGGATTAATTTTTTGATTGTAGCGTGCACCTGGTCTCATATTTTGATCTCACCAAACAGTGCGGAGGAAAGGTTTTGTCCAGGTCTCATAATGACACGTGAGGTCCTGTTTATAGACGTGTGCACGCACAAACACGGTAACTTATAATATGGTGGCAAATGTTTTGACCTGTGCTGAGCGGGCGTAGAATGGTAAGACAAAGGGAGAAAACTACTTAATTTGTGCAAACGGATCAGATTCCGTGGTCGACGTAACATGCGGCTCTACTTCCTGCACCACCGCTTTAGGTCGAGCCATTAACCAAACACAAAGCACGGACCTTGCGGAAGAAATAGCTAGTCAGTAGGAAAATCCAACAAAAGACGTACGCACACCGACCGCCAGATGTGAGCAAACATTACGCCCCTTAACTTGTAGAATGTTGACTTGTGCACAACGACACCCACTTCAAAGAACAACAGTACTACGAGCCACAACAAGACATCCCAAAACTTTTGTGGAAGTGTAGATATGTAGGCCAACTATTATATCTATCGATTACAAACCATTGAAACATGGAACATTCCACTGTAAAACTCAAGGAAAGCGCGCGGCTAGTAGTAAGGCGAATGTTACTCGGTTTGTGTGAGTCACTTAACAGAAAAAAGCACCTGTTGAAACAATAGAAAAGTTGGTGCCAAAACGTAAGTTGTGAGAATGGTTGGCTAGGCGAAGTGTCATCAGCAGAAAACGAAGCGGTCGGCCGCACCGAGCATACACCTTGACCGTTTCATGAGGAAAACTAACTGCGAAAAAATAATATTCTTTTGAATAACTACAATCTGATGAGATTACATTTAACGACTTTCCACTGGTATCCTGTAGATTCACGAAGTGTCAAAACTACACCAAGACGGAATATCAATTAGACTCATATTGGAAATGTGTAATTCTCAATCTCATGCTGTAGTGCGAGGGCTTGCAAAAAATGTGGATCCGGTTGAAAAAGGAGTTAAGAAATAGAGTATTACATTTACATCAACGTTGGTTCGGCTAATCTCTGAGCTTATTGAATTCGATGATAAAATGCGGTCCGTCAATGAATTGTCCTATGTACGAATGTCCCTTTGATCGAAACAATAAAGTATTACGTGAAGAACTAGAGGAACGTTGAGAAAACACCGTTAATCTTCTCTCAGCCGGCTCCAGATTCTTCACAAGCCAATGTGCAACAGCATGACAGAACGAATTACACATGTCGAACATAAGTCCAAGCGGTGCTTCCTCTGTGTGTAACTTTGATACCCCGTACAACCGCAGGACACGGGTTCTTGTTAGACTGCTTCGTTCGAATACATGTGCACTGATGGCATCTGCCTGTTTCAACCGTCGTAGAATTCTCAGGAACCTCTCATCAACTGTCACTGTCTTATCTTTTCTGGATTCCTCTTTCTGGAACATGGTTTTGTCAGACAAAATGCTCATCACATTTGGAAAGTAGTCATTCTTATTCAGCAGCACAATTTCGAACCCCTTATTTGGTCGTAATGTTAGAAACAACTGATTGTTTTCCAATGCAGTGAAATCCTCTAAGTAGGACTTCCTGAGTAATCTGGAAGTTGGGGTTCTGCAGCCAACGTGTTTGATGCAAGCACCAACGGGATTGGATTTGAGGCGTTCAGAATCCAGTTCGGAAGACAAACATAACTTTTGTAGCCGATTGTTGAAGTTATCAAGCTGAATTCTAACGTCAGTTTGCTTCATTTATCATCAGGATAACAGAATGTTGGACCAAGTGATAGGATTTCAGTCAGCGTTTCACTGAACATCAGGCAGCAAAAATTATCAACCTATCGTTCTAGTTGGTCAGAAAATTGCATCCGTGGTTTTTTGGACTGAGTCTCAGGAATAAATTTTTCCACCTTCCCTCAGTTGACCTATCTACGCTCTTCTGGAAATAAGACTCAAAGATGCTTCTATCCATTTGAGGTAGGCTGGGGGGAAATACAGTAATGCTGGGTTCGAATACGTTCGAATTCGGCCAATGCAGTTGCATATTTCACATGTGTATTATACCGAATCTTACATAGTCACTGACTTACCGGCCGAACGCATACTGATAGGACGCAGTGACGTCCAACAGACTACTAATGAATAGAACAGGATTTGGTGAATTTCAGGTTAAGCGTTAGTCAAAAGTGATCTCGACCGTTTCAATCAAGTTTCAACAGGTGTTGGAAGAGGTTAATTCTTATCAACAAATCCCAAAACAAAATCGACAGTCGTTATTGCCATCAAGAGAAACAACAAGTTTGAATCCAACGAACGGCTTTATCGCCAGATTGGTGATGCTGCTATGAACTCACTGTTAGGCCAGATACTGGTTGGCTTCTTTATGGGCACGCTCTAGAATTACGAGATGGATGAACCTATTAGAATAACCGTTCATTATCGACGATATGTGGATGATGAATTTGCGTAGTGAACAAAACGGAAAATCTACACAAACTTTTGATCCTTCTTAACAAGCCGCACAAAAATATCGCATCCACTGTTGAGCAAGAAATTGATGAATGAATGGTATTTTTGAAAGTAGCATTAGCACGCAGATCGATGGGGTCGGTAAAGGGAAGTGTGTACAGAAATGAAACCTGGAGTGGGCAGTATCCACACTTCGACAGCCATGTGTCGATTCGTCTGGCAAGGGACCTTGTACGCTACTTGACTAACAGAGCAAGCTGAATATGTACAGAAGATAAGATAGAATTGGAGCAAAGTATGTTATAGGCTATCCATTCTAGTTATGCCTATCCAGAGAAATTTATCAGTAGTAACTTGCAAGAGAGTGTAATTAACACAGCTGATGGGAGCAAACTCTATGTAGTTTTTCCGTTCGAAGGGGATGCAGCAGCCGAACTGAAATCGCACCAACTAATTAATGCGATCGGCAGTAACTTCCATGCTACAAGTCAACATGTAACGTTCTACTCAAAGCGGTCAGTATCACCTAGTCCAAAAAATGATAGGTCCAACCATACTGCCCTATTGTCGACTTACTCACATGACTGTTTATCCAGCTAAGCATTTATTGGTCATATCACTAAGCCTTTATCGAAAGGAACTCGTGCAAACTGTCAGGCGTGGCTTCGCTTTAGAATAACAAGTAACACTAAAGCATTCATTCTGGCCCGTCCGTTTGACTGTGACCTACCTGCAGACACGGATATGGCGTTCCGCATTGTCTACCGTGCTCCGGCCACCAAATCACGAGGGATCATGTGGCTTAGACGTTGGAAATTCGATTAAGTCACACAAATTTGCATGTCCAAAAACAGTTAGTTCAGACTTTGAGATTACCAAGTACACTCGATTTACGCGACAATTCGATCTTGTCCCCCAACTCCCCCCCAAATAAACTGGGCTTCCGTACTCAAATTTCAGACAATCTGCATTCACTAGCGGTTTTCCTATCCATTATGTTAATCAATGTATAGCTTGATACTGGTAGCGCAACTAAATTTTACGTTGTGCATTAATGTGGCGATCCAATTTTCGGTTACTGTCGACTAATAAAAAGATGCGAAGTGAATACCTCATCTTGTACCACATGAGCAATGTTTGTAATTCAATTTGAAGTGTGTTTAGATTTATGCAGGTTGATGTGTCACTTAAATACTGTTAACTCATGTGGGTATCCCAGAAATCTGTGGCATCTGGGTGCTGTTATTTTTCGCACGGATATTTTCATATAATCCTTTGAAGCATTCATTTACGAGCAACCTACCTCTGGATCATCCAAAATAATCCGGTGTGTATCAGTTCCGAAATTAACGTCTGTGTTTACCTGGTGTATGGAATTCATTCATTTGCACAATTTTGTCACTTAAGTATGCGGTTATAGGTATTTACGAAAAAGGGCCTTACACGATCTCCAAGTGCAACAATGGAACATACGGAATACGTTACGTCATTTCAAACGACCTTATCTGATCGACCGAGGGACTGTTTGATAACCGTGAATAATGCGTGAATTGGAATCAATCATTATTATTATAATTTAACACTGTCCAGGTTAATGGCATTCATCATTTGCTAATATGAAGAATAACGGCCAGGTATTGGCAAAGATTATTCGACAGCGTAACTATCCATCCTACCCAACTCCGTAATGATTGCAAATGAGTATACCTAGAGCCGAGTTAGATGAAGAAACTAGCTCACATCTTTGACGATAGTCGTATATGCAGATCCCGTGGTGCAAATTCTTCCTTGTTTCTGAGACTGTTTGTCATGTGTTAACATTAGACCAATGCCTCAATGAAAGAAACTAATATTCTGATGAACAAGTACGTTTGTACTAATTTAATAGAACGATTCTCACTACATAATTTATACAGGTAACGTTCTCTATAGGGATTCGAACTCATGTGCGTGCACTGAAAACAACCCATTCGTTGACGTTAAATACACCACATGCAACATAAGGCAGTACCTGTGGTATGCTGAGGGATGTTTTTATGGGAAACCTTGTTGATTAGATGGGCGTTTCGTAGATATTGCTGATGCAATGTAAACCAAGTAAATGTGTCTGAGGACCTCAGGGTTTGCGAGCTGGGGCTTCGAACTCAAGTTCTTAAGTCAACCATTTCCAGACATTCTGCGATATATATTGTTATGGTTTTCAAAATAAACAAAATGAAGCACGCCATTACTTGAATTGATGAGTATCAAGTTCTAAATTTTGATCAGTTTGCAGAGCAGCTTGGCATATGGTATTTCTGCCTCAACCATTAGGTAGCAAATTCAGAAATCCCTCGAAATCCCCTGATGAAACTGAGCACGCACGAACCACTCATCTCACACGAGGCACGACAACCGTCACGTGCAAATACTCGGCAATATTCGGTAGCCAATAATGTTGAGGTTGTTGGGTCGTTGCAAGTTCAATGTTCCATTGTGAGGACAGTCGACTAAACTGTTTATGAGAATATTACAGTTGCGATTATCTTGGAGTATTGCTCAATTCATATCAATTCAAACTGGCTGCTACTCATCAAGGATATGAAACAGTCACGGCCAATTATCTGTTCTAGTGAAGATACTCTGTCAAAATGTTGATAACTAATCAACGACAAAATGAAATGTAGTCGCGCACATTGCAGGAAAATCAGACAAAAGAGTGCAATCCTGTCTCTGTTACGTTTGTGTAGCGATGCCATGCTTGAGGCTTGTGAGTGGATGAAAACACACGCACACACACATAGGTAATGTAGCGGAGAAGCATTCCTACTCATCACAATTTGTTCGGACTTGCCAAGCTTCTATGAATTAGGTCAGCACTACAGACATCACTAAATCTACTGGCCTGTGAGTGCATTGTGCTTTCAAACTAAAATCAACAAAATGTTCAAATTCTTCCCTCTTGTCACCGGTCAATATCATGTGTTGGTTTCGAGTTAGCTATATAATATGTGGGTCGATCATTTCTCTTTTTGGAAGGAATTTTTGTTTCTGGATTCCATCCGTGCATATTTCCCTTTCTGTTGTTGCCTGACATTGTCAAACACATTGACTATTGATTGTGAGCGTAAGAGTTGGTAGCAGATTCTGGTGTGTGCATTGCATCTACAATTACACATAAACTTGGTACCAACTACAGACTCTGACTAAAGGAAAGCGAACTTGACGAAAACTAACTTCCCATTACATGAAATGTTTCTGTAATCAGGGCAAATCACCACAGTGGAGAATGGCGTACGTGAACGAATTCCTTTCTTGTGTAAGGAACAGTCACCTCAGAATGGATATTGCATCAACATATTTGTTGAATCCCGGTGGAGATTAAAAGGTGGGAGCGAGAAAGAAGTAATAAACGATTAAACTTATCGACTAGCGTGGGCTACCGAAGAAGCGGATAGAAGTTATCACAGACGAGATTGATTAGAGTCAGTTAATACAGTATCTACGAAAAATGAGGTAATTAACAAGTTAGGCGATATAGGTTTGCGGCTAATTTCGAGTAAGGACACGGAGTTAAGCTGGCAAATCAGCAAGTTTTCGTTGATTCGTACAGCATTCCCCACACTTGCTTAGAATCAATTCTATCTTATCTTCTGTACATATTCAGCTTGCTCTGTTAGTCAAGTAGCGTACAAGGTCCCTTGCCAGACGAATCGACACATGGCTGTCGAAGTGTGGATACTGCCCACTCCAGGTTTCATTTCTGTACACACTTCCCTTTACCGACCCCATCGATCTGCGTGCTAATGCTACTTTCAAAAATACCATTCATTCATCAATTT
>LUCH01003724.1:49226-72734 GCA_013368495.1 Paragonimus heterotremus | reverse complement strand
TCGAATCTAGAGCGAGACTTTGTAGGAGAGTTCCTACACCAACGCCAGTTAAAACAAACAGATGAGTTCGTGAAGCGGACTTCGGCGATCTCAACTTTCGCGCCAGGTATCAAGCTGTAAAGTGAATTATGCCGTAAAAAAAGTTTACTCAGGGTAACTGAAGAACTTACAGTTTGCGACTAGCATTCAAGTGCAAATCAAAATAAAACACGTTTGTAAGAACCGCCTTGTAAAAAGAAACTTAAAAAATAACGGACTGGGATGGATTCCGATATAAACCCACTCTCTTTGTGAAACAAATGTTTGACGTAATCGTTTGTTAAGTCGTTTAGGTTTATTCCCCTTGTATATATAATGCCGGTTTCAGGCGTTCATTTAACCTGGTTCGCGAGCAGGATGAGTTTGCGCGCAGTCTTTGTCGCTTTGTTGTGCGCTGTAATTTACGTGAACGCTGAAGGTAACCAGAACATTTTTGATAAGTTTGATTTTTTAAACTTTCAGATTTATTAGTATTAACTGTTGCAACTGAGGGAAATGATGCTTTGGAGAGGCTTCTACGATCCGCTCATCACAACAACTTTAACGTAAAAGTTTTGGGACTCGGGACAACATGGAAGGGTGGCGATGTATCCAAGTTCGTTGGTGGTGGACAGAAAGTAAAATTTCTGCGGGAGGAATTGAAACAGTATGAAAATGATGAGGAACAACTGGTTTTGTTTGTAGATGCGTAAGTTAACACAGTTGACTGTCTTACATTTCCCATAGTGGTGTACAAGTGTTAAGTTTGATCACATTTGCGAAGATTAATTTTGAAACTTCGAATTATTTTTGGCATATGCCTTTCAATGTTATAAATGTTTGTGCTTTTTAAAGGAAATTTCCTCTGTAAAACATTCATATATCAGATGGCTTTTTGGTTCTTTTCAGTCCGATATACTTCATTGACTGCTTATATACTCGGAAACAGTAAACAATAACCCAGCCACTCAGACACTCAAGATGTGATCCAGTTCTTACTTATTTTTGTTCACATTAGTCGACTAATGTGAAACGATGGAAACGATCGTTTCCAACAACTTACGATTTTTTGAAAAGTGTTGTTTAGTAAACATATTTGTTATAGCTGGTTGTGCGCACTTTAGTATAGTTTCTCTTATGCCTACATCGTCGTTTGTGCGTCTGCTCTTACTTCATGTGGATTTTGTGTACTGCACATCTTCCGCTGTAGACTCTTGTTGATTCTCACAAGTTCAGTTCAGAATTGCAGACCACGGAAGCTTACTAGAACAGCCTGCCATATAATAGTGATGACTTGAGAATGCAGTAGTTACGATACGTCGGGAGCGGTCCTCACTATGGTGGGTTAGTTTTTGTGCACCCTACGGTTACCGTCTCTGTACCGATTGACCCCACATAAATCGGTGACCATCAGCATTCATTTATTTCAACCTGACGTCACATCTGTTCAACATGCTAGACACCTTTCCGTGTTTAGAAGAATGTCCAAAGTGTCTCTTTAACAACGATTGACGTTCAGTTAGGAGAACTTTCATACTGTAAAGTTATGGAACGTCATGACGAAGGCACAACCTGAACAAACAAATTTAGTTAGAACACACCTACAAACCTTTCCAATCTCTGGAAAACGTAAGCGTAAAACCAATTTTATAGTCCAGCCAAACACCCTGGCGTTCTAAGTATGGCTTTGGCTCTATCAAATTTTCAATTTCCTCAGCTGGTCCATCGTTATGTGGCCAAGTTTGAATCCGTTCTACTGCTTACTTTGTACTCCATCACTTGTTAACATCTAGGATCCATTTATTGCAAGGTCCGCTATGCACCTGAATAGCCGAAATTGTTAAAAACTCTCAAAAAATGGATAACGTATAAATCAGATGTATGTCTTCTTGGGTACATTCGAAAATGCCATGTAAACCTGCTACAACAAAATCTCAGTGTATTATGAAATATAATATTTTCACGCGCTAATTTTCCCTAAAGATCTATGGTTTTGAATTACGTTTTAGTTAAGTAAGTTTTTTTGTGTGCAAAAGTGCTGGCCTTATCTTGGAAGCACACACAACTAGTCATTTTTTTCAGTCAAGTTTTCTGTAAGTATCGATTAGTTGTAGTACAACCTGATAAGGATAAGGTTTTTTTGAAGAGTTCATGAAATTTTGGTGAGGCACTTAGTTGAACCCGATAAAGAAAAGGTCTGCCGATTAGAAATCAATGTATCCAGATTCTTCTATTGATAATCGCACTACTGTACAGACTCTGAATTAGGAATCTTATGCGCGATCGTATTCCTTGGCATGGTCTAAGAAAGCCTTCGTACTGAGAAGCGGGATAATCACTCATAGTTTTCTCACGGACGGACGGTCACGTGAGTTTATCTGGTTGGAAACTATACTTGTTAGATCTTTCGTTTTTTGTGAATACAGTAGATACCCAACGATTAGAACGAGTACATGAGCAAACACATTATATATGCTCGCAAACACAAGCTTTTTTGTTTCCGTTTTTTGCTTACCACTCACAAATTTTCTGAATCAACCATGTTGTGTTAATCGTCTTTGTTTAAGTAGAACAAGCTAACTCTCTGACAAATACTGTATTGTGCGTAAGTAGTTCTTGATTGTAAAATTTTAGAAGAAACTTAAAGCAATAAATTTTATTCGAGAAAGGCTGCACTACACAGTAGCCACCAGAGTATCTGGTGATTATATGGAACCACAGGTCTTCCAGGCAATGACTTACTCACGGACTGTGAACGCCTGGATTACTCCAGTAAGTGATGTTATTAGATAACGTTTATCAAATCCAAAGAATTGCGATCATCAATACCTGTGGTTGGAAAAGCTGCCGTTCTCAGCAGTATCATACTTCGATTATAGTCTTTATCTTTGCTATTACTGTTGCTTTGGCATTACCACAAGTGTTTGTTGCTTATGCTTGTTGTCTATTTCATGTATATGCAAAACTTATTTAAACGCGATCAGTTTGACTAAATTAAAGCTTTCCGGCAACCCACTCCGTACCGGCAGTGAAAGCGACTTCCACTGTACACGTGAATGACTCACGTTATGAATTACTGCACAGCTGTCTGAGAAATGGTCAGGTTGACTCTATCCAAACTAGCCTTCACGTTTTCATCCCATTTACATTTCACAGCCTAGTAAACAAGAGATACTCAGATGTAGATCATTTACCCTCAAAACTACGGCTACCCCCTAACAGAGGTTCTAAATTTTCGTGCACAGCTTACCAAGACAGTTGTCGCAAATACGTGTTAGCCAGTCATATGGTTTGAACCGCCTTCGGGAATGATTGAATATTAAACAACCTGAATGTACAAGTAGTTTTACGTAACGTCGTTAAGGATACGCCCGCCAGATAATAACTACTAAAGTTAAAAACAAACCGTCAGCGGGTGATTCAACTAGGATTATGTGGTTTGTTCAATTCGCATCAGGCTGCGAAATGATGGGCAATAAAACATTCGCATTAGGTATATCACAGGATTCTTCAGTAGTCTACGTACATCATGCAATCATACGATCTGAAACGAGTTTGCACATTATGCCGCAAGCAGAAATTTGAGACCTTTAGATGGCTACAAGAGTTTTCAACATGCTTACCACGAATATTCCTAAGGTGGCATATCCGCATGCATTCAATTCATGTAACTATAACAAAATTGATTGCAAACAGGATGACACGCGCCTGATTGAGCATTAAGTAACGGGCTCTCTCAAAAGGTTGAAAGAACAAGGCACACCAAACCAGCTAAGTTTGATCTACTACTGGTTTGGTCAACATTGTTTATGTCGGCGGCTACAGTCTTGCTAAACCAAAAATTATCTGCGAAATATGAAGTGGCATCACAGTTTTCTTCTAAGTGCGCCCCACTTTTGGTCAGTTACTTATTAGAGATAACTGTTATGAAGATGAGATTAAAGTTTTTCCCCAAAGAAGTACAACCTACCCACAGCAAAGTACTCTTTTGTAGTAGGTCACCATAACTCTTCGCAAAGTAAATTTCGGTGCACATATACATGTTGGGTGTTTCAATTTCATCCGTTCTCTTCAATCTGTAAAGATAAACATGATGCTTCCAGTGGATTTTAAAGAAAAACCCAGCTTTTATTGAACCCTGTAACCTAGGTTGCCACTTTATTATCCCTCTCTTGGCGGTTTATGGTTGCTGAAAGGTAGAATGGAGACAATTCCTTATTATCAATTGTGAAGTTTCAGTTGATTCAATGCCGGAATTTCACTTGGCTTCATTTATGTTACGTAGAAATTATACACTGAAAAGGAAAATTTCTATTTAATAAATGTCATTCTAAGCTGCCACGTTTGCATTAAAGAACTACTACTAGAGCCAAGTTTGCTTGGTTCTATTTTTCCTGTTACAACCACAGGTTTTGGACTGAACTGTTTACAAGTAGTGGAAAATAGGCGCAGGTTGAATATTCCTCGATAGGCTTTTACGGAACCACTAAAGCAAGTATAACTCCAAAGTATAACATTCGAGTGAGCGTTATCATTTTTGAGTTACCAAACGCGAAGCCCTTTACATTCACTCACACAGCTGAAGTGTAATGCTTCCAACATTTTCTCACAGTTAGGCGTGACGTGTAATCTTTCACTGGTTTCTGGACATCCGGTTTAGACAAAACACAATTGAGCCAGTCATAGGTGCAAGCCCTCTGGTGACTCACCTGTAACTCTTAATGGTTAGTCGCCCTGTGGGGCGTTACAAACACCCACGGGCTGACAAGTTATCTCCGAGCACATAAATGCCTCGTTCCGAATTTCAGCGTGACTAGGTTGGTATTCTTATCGGTTGCTGAGCAAGGGAAGATTGTTTGGATGCATCACTTTTTCGTTAAAGGACTTGCCTTCTTTAGCCTGACGGGACGCAATGTGGAGAAACGGTCATGCTTAATCTCATTAAAAAGAGACACTAGTGGCAGGAACATAAGTGTGAATTTTCATATCTTATTATTGTGCTCGTTTGATTGTCTAATCATTCAACGCAATTTCGCGGTGTGAATTTTGGTCGAATATGCTGCCTTTTGAGAGTAAACTGTGATGCCACTTCATATTTCGCAGATAATTTTTGGTTTAGCAAGACTGTAGCCGCCGACATAAACAATGTTGACCAAACCAGTAGTAGATCAAACTTAGCTGGTTTGGTGTGCCTTGTTCTGTCAACCTTTTGAGAGAGCCCGTTACTTAATGCTCAATCAGGCGCGTGTCATCCTGTTTGCAATCAATTTTGTTATAGTTACATGTATTAAAAATGATGAGAACATTCTTGTCATTATAACCTATATTGTTATATTGCTATCTTTCTGATGGCCAATTTTCGTTAGACTATTAGAAAGAGGGTGCTAAGATGCTTAACCAGACAGTGGTTTCTAACGCGAGCAACCGTGGTCAAAACGGTAAGTATGTTACCGATTGTCTGTTTTATGTTTCGGGTTTTTGCCAGGATGTTTCAGTTACAAAGGTACACCAGTGTTAACCTTCCACGCTCATTACGTCACTGATCCACTGTGTTAACCGGAGCATTCACTTTCCGGGGGTACGGCTATTTAAAGAGGGTTGCCGGCCGGGTTGAGTGCAGCAAATCTGTGTGACTTGACACATGAATTGAATGCATGCGGATATGCCACCTTAGGAAAAGACGTGATAAATATGTAACGGACTTTCTTGGACATTGGTCTCAACGTGATACATCTGCTGGAAGTGGGATCACCCAGAGGATATGCTGTACTGCCGGCTTTTTTGATGTTTTGTTCCCGAATGAACACAATGGGGCAGGCAACATAAAGTCAGTCGAAGCATGAGCTCGGAATAATTTATTTTGATTCATGGACCCGGACGGCCGGTTAGACGCATTGCGTTTACTGAATACACAATGGAGTAAGCAACCCGCAGTCACTGATTTTATTGAACTATTGATTGAAACCGTTACTCATTCAACCTTCCCACTATTACGAGACTTTGTTACCAATCGGTCACAAAGAAGTTGTTGATTTAAGTCATGTCCAGTTTGTCTGATTAGTAGTCAGTTTGCTGTGTTAGATGAAAAAGAACTGAGATGGATACGGTGTAACACAGCGTTGATACTAAACATCCGGTTTCCACGGTAAGTGCTTTGCCAGACGTCCGCAATGTTGCACTACATGGTGAGCTTCTGGAGACCATGACGCTGCATTTTTTGAAGTAGGTATTCGTTCAAGCTTTTCATGGTTCCAGATGAGAAGGCAGACCTTGTAGTTCATCTGACTGAATCCTTTCGCTTTGGTTGCTAATTGATCGTGGTAATCTAGATGCATTGCGAGTGAACTGCGACCAGCGGATGCAATTTTGTATGTTCGTTTTCCTTCTTTTATATTCTGTTTTTGTACTTTCTTACTTGCTTATTCACCTGCTTCTTTGTAACAATCTGTAAGGAACCATAACACAGCTCAAAGTTAAAAATTACAGTGCAAAGTATGTGATTGCGTTCCACTGCTAGAAACAACCAGTATGGTGCGACGAAATGATATCGAGAAATACGTTTCGAAGTTCAACGTTTCTTACTTCTGTTTACCTGGTAGAAGACCGACTGATCTGGACTATGTTGACGACAAGGCGTTTTTGTCTGACAACCTCCAGGCGGCACAAACAATACTAAACGTTAGTTCACGTTCTACTGAATACTTCATTATGCGCTTTGCAGAAAGAAATGCAACGCGAAGTGTCTCTGTAAAATCTCTGTGGTTACATAGATTTAGTGTTATATAATGCAGTCATGGAGGTTGTTGATTGACATATGTACTTTGGAACTTGCATCAATGACGGCCAAGGTGTATGGAGTGAAAGAGAGGCGTGTATTTTTAGGGCTAGGGGGGTATTTTTTTAACTGGAACACATCTAGCTACAAGGAGTTATATCCCTGAAACGTAGGGGTCGCGTGTACAAAACGACGGTGAGGGCTGTATTGCCTTGTGACAGCGAAATGTGACCGCTCATAATAGAAAACGTGAACCACCTTCAGGTATATGACCACCGATATCTGCATTCGATTACTCGAATCGGGTGGCACCCATGAGTGAACAACGAGAATGTCAGGAAACGGCTACTTCCAAATGATTGTCATACGAATTATTTCCTTCAGTCCTCACATTTGCACAGACTTATATGGTTAAGTCATGCATTAAGGATGCCAGCTAATCGTTTGTCACACCGAGTACTGTCGATGCTGCAACCGACTGGCGTAAGGTGCGAATTGGACAGATGATGAGCCGACGTGGAAAAGTGAAGTTGTTCATTGAGCGGCCGATCAGCGTATGTTGAGTTCGTCTCTCAGGCCGGGGACCTCGCGACTTCCAGGGTCAGCGGGTGGAGACTTCAGGTGGGATGGCAGCTAGCCGATCTCACTGGCGTAAACGTTGTCGTTGTTTGACCGAGTTATCTGTTAAATGAATGCACTTAATGGCGAGGGGCAGTGACAGTCGTAAGAAAGTTGTCTTGCTGATGATGCCTTCCTTCCACTTACAGTTTGGTAACTTATTTATAATATGTAGGCACTTTTATGCTGAATTACTGGATATTGACTTACCTGTTTGTTTTAGTAGTTAGGTCCATTCCTTTCCTCTTCCTCTATCTTTCTGCACCAGGTTTCCTTTCATCTTCGTGATTGTGTAGCAGTTAAACATGATAACATGGCTAGCCTAGCTTACAGCATTTTCTTACCTTTCTTGTCAGCTTCTCTTTGTTTATCCATATTCTTAATTCTCTTCCAGCCGGGTTGGTCTGGAAGGCCGGGAGAAACTCTGTTGGAGTTCAACGCATGTATCATACACGTCTAGGCCTAGTGACATACTGGAGTATATCTTCCTTAGCCTTTCGAATAACTGCGTGTTTGTTGATGACCAACTCTGGAGATATGGGTTAAATACTTTTGAACAAATTGTTTTCCAAGCAACTGAGAACTAGGGTTTGTGCATTTTTATCATTGTTATTTTCAGTTGAACCTAATTATTACAAGGTGTTAGTTTTGCCCTGATAAACATTAAGGCTTACAATGTTAGACAATCTACGGTCCTTTACGTTGTCAACGAATTTACGTTTTATGACATGTTTTAGTCACTTATTGCATTGGCATTGGTGGGCAATAAGTTTCTCTTTGCCACACGTTGTATGGTGCTATCAAGTGGTGTTAGTGTTCAACATATGGGTCACCAACATGTTCTCTTTCACAGGGATGCTACCCGTACATTTACTGATCACTACGTGTGTTGTTTTTCTGCTTGGCATAACTCTCAGTGATTGGCGATGCTAGTGGTCTTAACCAAATGGAAATTTGTGTACGTATTCAAAACCACGAAAATGGAACATCGCTCGTCAAACCATACATGAATATTGGTACTAGTGGTGTGAACTCAGATTCGTTGTCAGATTCTGACTTGGTACTCAGTGTGCAAATAAAACTCAAAGCTGAATGAACCGGGAGCGTACAATTTATAGGTAACCCTAACACATGTACAGCACGTGTTAATAAAATAGATCCAGTGATATTAACCCCTTATACATTTTTGCCAATTCGCCAAAATATGCGTATATGAATGCAGCTACGTCAGTAGGCTTGCATACATCAAAACTGGACACATTAGAAACTTTTTGTTTGCTTGTTGTACGATGTATAAAATACTGCTTAAAATGACGATTCACCTTGCACACAGAATTTTGAGGGCGCTTACTTGCGCCCGTTTAATGCATACGACCGATTTTTTGTTAGTTTATATGTGGCATCAGCACCATACACACTCCAGGTTTGTTCGCAGGCTCGGGAGATGGTTCCTCCGCCTCCGTATTTATTTTCGCATATCGGTGTCATATCGTCTTTTGAGACTTGCTGTAACCTTTGCGCAACTTACGTTAGACCTCCTACTGATTTTTACTTTCATTTTGCTTGCGGTTTCTATTGCTTATACCGAAAAACTGTTAACCTGGTGCACGTATGCATTAGATCATTACTTGACTAGTAATGATGACTGGAAACGAGAATACTCAAAGGTGTTTCGGACTTATTTTTCTTACAAAGTGTTACTTACGTGGACAACTGGTGATGGGAAAAGTTGCTTACTCAATTTCTACTGATTTTTTCAGTACAAAAAAGTCTTACCTATCAATTCATAATGACTGTATACTAAACCAGATTTTAAATATTATGCTTTCTCACTAGGTATGACGTTATCTTCATGGATACTAAGGAGCGTTTATTGGAAGAATATAAACAACTTGGTTTCAAAGTTCTATTTGGAGCTGAGGGTTTCTGCTGGCCACAGGAAAGTTTAGAGGTAAGCGAAAAGTTTGTTGTAAGTTTGTTTTTATTTTGAACGAGTGGTAATCAATATGACATTGACCTACCTATTTAACTGTATCTCACTAACATTTTTGCATCTGAGGTTGTTTTCAACTAGCCAACCATTAGTTATCAGTTTTGATTGTTTTCATCAAGTGACACCGTCGATTAGAAAACGATGAAGTTAAATGTTGCACAGTTAGTGGTAAGACTAAAAATTCCAGCTGTTCAGCGTTTAAAATACATGGCTGAGTCATGTACTGATGAAAGTACCATATACCAGACTAAACATTATTTGTTAGTGTAACGAGATAGACAACTAATTGTTCGGGGTGCAAAGCAGAATGCACTTACGAATGGGCTAACATCCATAAAATGCGTGCGCTGCCCGAGTCGTAACATCCGTGCTTCACAAAATATACAGCTGGAGACCCGTAGGACGATGATAAATAGCGGATTTCAGTGGCATAAGTGTTACTGCTGTTTGATCAAGTTAGCTGTGATCTACTGAAAACTCGCTAGACAGAGCAGCTAACAAGGCGTGTTGACGTGATATCCGACCTTCTGCAACTTGGTTGCTTGTTCCGTCTTAAGGTGCGGGCACCACAATGTTATTCATTTGAGTTTAGACATAGGGTTCTTGTAGATTGAGTCCCACTCCCCCTCTTTCGTTATATTTGACCTGTGATTATTTATGGCGGTTGTGCACCATTTAAGAAAAATTGTCAACCACTGTTGTATTCCTATAGTTAATGGTAACGTTGGGACTGATCAAAAAAATGTTACTAATGTACGTGTGATTTGAACTGAAACTGTTATTTTCGAGACCACTGGCTCAGTAGGTTTCTTTTATGAGTCCAAATGAATGCTGATACTCTTTTTCATTTTTAATCCTTAGGTTCAGTACCCGCGGAAACTTTAAGAACATTTAACTCCGGGATACTTGTAATAGGAAGTGATAACCTCAAGATAGATAACCGTTTTTCAGGACCAGTCTTGGTGATATTTATGGTATGAAATGTAAATTAAAGGTTTCGTTTTTTTCTCAAGAAGCTGGGATTTCTTTGTGTTAAATATTCATTAGTGTTGGTTACTTTGGTTAACATTAAAAAGCACTAGCGTCCACAGTCCTCCATAAGGCCAAATGAAACTTCCTAGCTCCAAGCTTAATGACCTGTTAGTACGTTAGTTAGTTAGTTCCCCTCGATCGTTAAACGTTTGTTGGGTATGTTAGTTTGCTTGTTAGTAAAAATACTTACCTGAATAATTGAAGTTTGCCTCGGGGCTCTAAAAGTATAAACGTGGTCATTATGAAAACAAAGATCCCATTGTATTCCGTTGTGATTTTAAATGTATTTGTTTTCCAAAACTCCAGAAAATATACCCGATGGTCAAACCAGATGAGAAGCGATTTTTGAATTCCGGCAGTTTCATGGGACCCGCCTCCTACCTTTATAAACTTGTTACGGTGTCTGAAATTGACGACGAAGATGATGATCAGCTATATTACACAAATATCTTCCTAAATGAAGCAACCCGAGTGAGTATTCTTAAACATACAGTTGTTTCTTGCACCACAATGTAGCAGCCCCATTTCGATATAGGGTAGAAAATTATCTCAGACGACATACGTTACTTCTTAATAGTGTTTTGTATTTTTTTATTACTTAAGAGCTGCTATGTTCAGTCATCTAAAGGAATCTAGCCGCTTACATTATAATGCTATTGGCTCGCTACCTGACTGCTGTTAACTGAATATTTGACCATGCTGTATAAACGCTGATTTGAATGAAGCTTTTATTCTAAGAATATCCCCGATCTTTCCGGGATGACTATAGAATTAGTGTTCTCGGAATTAGTGAAGCTGATGTCTCATACCATTATTTTACTTTTCTATCGTTCCTATCACTCTCTTCTATAGAAAGAACTGAATATTGGACTGGACAAGTCGTCTGTGATTTTCCAGAACCTGAATGGAGTGTTCGGTGAGTGAACTTGTTCTTCCAAATACTTCATTCAAATAACCGCCTTCTCAGATCACCTGAGTCGGCTTTATGACCGTTTCTATCTGGGGCAAACATATCTGGAATTCTTCTAACTTTGTATAAATCAGGCAATTCAACCTCATTTTCATTCAAAGGCTACGGACATGCATGGGTGCTAATAAAGTTGCTGATAAGTGTCAACGGCTTTAAAAAGGTTTTATAAAGCAACCGACGAACGTCAGCGTCAAACTAGGTTTGGGCACATAAAGTGGCTGATAAGGTGAGTTGATCCGTTATCTCATAAGGTTAGGAATCGACACTGACTAACTAATTCGTAATGTTAATCTCTGCCTGATCTATATTTCGGGATTCTGCACCAATGAGCAAACACAACTGAAGCATGGCTCAGACACACTAAGGTTGTTTGTTTGCCTTTAGATCTAGGACCTTGTGAATTGAACCCCGTTTATTTCCACCTTTTTTATTTTTACACGAGCATTCTTTCTTGCCGTCCTAGTTGTGTGTCACTTAATGTCAACAACAATAGTGTATTACTGTCGTTGCTGGTGAGGAACTGATGTGGGCCACATGACGCTTTGTTTAATCTTCTCCGCTGGAGGCTGGATCAATGTGTTACAAAACCTTTTAATCACTCGGATTTTACACGCAAAAGGTACTACCACAAATATTATGGAGGGAGTGAAACTCCGTGACGTCAAGCAAGGTACATATTTTCATAATTATTATGCTGTTTCGATCAGCTCCTTTTTGTTCACGTTCGATCAACTAGGGCTTAGAACCAATCAAGCCCGGAAGCCTGTTTTGGCTCGCAGGTCGGTTCAGAAATGTGTACAAGTAAATATCCCAATATTACCTCATTCATCTAATAGAATGCACAAAGAAAGTGGTGAGAGGAGTTATCACAATGATGAGAGGGTCGATGCTATGATATGCACCTACTAGTTATGAATAATCAATCAGTGTTTGAAAATTTCACTTTTTATGGTCATCGGGATGGACGTCTTGGGAAACTGTACGCATACTATATCGAACCTGACCTTAATGCAGTTCAGGACCCCACTTGCACCAACAAAGGAACAGCCAGTTTGAATTTAAATTCAACTTTCTTATTGCTTAATCAAAAGCATCTTACGCTACCCACCAAATAAAGTTCATGTGCTCATTATGTTTTAGTAGAACTGTCAGGATTCAGACTTCCTAGTGGACTGTTTAGAATGAACTGCGTTTGGGTGCTTGTATCGAGAAATGAAAACCAGTGAGTCCATTTTACGCAGGTCCAATCTATTAACGCTTGTTTTTTGCTGTTTACGAAATGGCATGTTTTACTAGGAGAACCCAACTGCCTTTAGATGGCCTACGAAGTCGATTTCTGGAGACGCTAGGATGGATTATAGTGAACAGAGTTCAGTGGTGTAAATGTTGCTGTTGGCTGACGGAAGTGTTTGTGGGGATAGTGCATTCAGTGAAACGAGGTAGTGTAGGCAGATTAGGGGTTGTTAGGCAAACGCCGTCTTAATTTAAGTTGCAGCTCGGTGAATTGTTCGCAAGATGTCGGCACTTTGATATTGAGTGGCCAAATCCAGGCACAGTATCGGGAGGCCAAGCCCCACTTCACTTTCTCCTATATTTATACCTTTCATCCTTTTTCTCCTTTTTTGTGGACATCTGACAGATGGTGATCAATTCCGTTGTTATTGAGGGTAGTGCTGGTTTTTTCTTTGTTGTCTGATAACCAGAAGTACGATAACACATTTCGGGTTTACAAGTGCTTAAAATCACTGCGTACTCCGTAAAAACGAACAGAGTTGCGTTCAATTAATTTCCAACTGTTTTTGACACTTCTGTAAGAATGTGGGATCAGTAGGAAGTTATTAGTCATTCTGTCACGAAGGAACTGGGTGGTTGGGTAACTGACCAATAAATGATCAAAAAGACAAATGAAGTAATACTGGTGAGCAGTCGGGGATTTGGTTAAATTCAAGTTGAATATCACTCATATATATATATATATATATATATATATATATATATATATAGTCTGAATGCGAAAGTTGCGATCAAATTTGAATGATGTTCAACTTGAAACAAACGTAATATGCCTTAGGTAGTCAGTGCTGATCGGTTGGGTTGGTGATAACGGTTCAGAATGCTTTAAGATTTGAGTGGCTGCTCTGTCAGGCTACGGCTGTCTTAAAGTTTGAATACAGAAATGAGATCCGTAGCTTTCACTTAATCTTATTTAGTTTAGCCAGCCAAAAATAACTGACGAAAAAAACAGTTCTGATCTCTAGAAGTTCCTTTTCGCCTATCTTGGTTATTGGCAGACGTTCTTTGGGTTGTCGGTCAACGGTAGCTGCATATATCAAACATTCTCTTCCAGCTAAATTTTCTTTCCATTTGCACTTCCCTTAGTCCAGTGTAAACTGGTGACAAACTTAAGACAGACGGCTACGCGAGGCTATCTTTGTTCGTCAGTAGGCCATAAAATGTAATGTTGTTCAAACTTGCAAGGCTCCGCTCCACTGACGTTCTGTTACACGCCTATTCTAATTCCTTGCTGTTTGTTTATTTGTTTTTCTCCGGTCGTGTGCTATGTACAGTTTTTGTGGTAAGTCAAAACTGAGTATTGTGTGCCTAACATTTGTCTTTTTTGTGCCGGTTTGTTGTTGCTACTGCTGTTTTTGTTGTTTTCTGTTCACATTGGTTTCGGTGTGTGATCTTGTTTTCACATATAATCACTCAACAGTTGACACGGTGTATGTTATTTTTCATTTACTCTAATCACAGCTGATATTGAATTGCGGTTTTCGGACACTACTGGATATCTTTACAATACCAAGACCAATACGAAACCAATTGTCGCCCACGGAAACGGGCCAATCAAGGTTAGTAGACACCTTTGTCCGGAACGTACAGTAGAATCCCATTGCAGTTCACTTCAGTTGTTTTAAACGAAAGATATCAATACCTCATTTTCACTTTTGCCCACTGCTCCTTTTCACAATACATTTTTCCTTCATTCAGCCCTCACGAGATTTTTGGCACTTGGAACTCAAAAGTTGAATAGTTTTGTTCCAGGTACCGATAACAGAATGGAACTCGAAAGATGAGCCAGTTAGGCTTCAACTTCCGACTCACAAAGACACTAAAGGCACTTTATTTCTGTTTATTACATGTTACATCTGGGTGTGGGACTACAATGTTCCACATAGACGAATGTAATTTTTAGTTGTGGTAAAGTGTTAAGTTGCATGTGGTTATTTAATGAACCACGATTTTATCGGAAGTGCCTGAGATTGTCCACAAAGATCTACAAAACGTCAGTTATCTGATTATTCTCTAGGTTGGATGCAGCGATCGTTTATGAGAAAAGTCGGATTCAGTTTGTCGCTGTGAAGGTTTTCCATAAGAATAATTTGACGATTGATGGGATTAGTTAAGTGTGAATGTTTGTTGAGCAGTACGTCATGGTTATAAAACGGAGGAGCCTTCTGAAGTAGTGCGATCAGCGTCGTTTAACTTCAGTGTTCAACGCGCTTGAATTTTCAATTGTTCGCCTGAAAGCAAACTGACAAGTTTTCCCCATCGTTAAATGATTGGTGAATGTTTGACTGCTCTTGAAGCACAGTTACGTGAAATCCTATCCTGGGGGAGTTGCAACTGCGTGCATTTGACGTTATCTTGCATTTGGTTAGGTATGAGGAAGCTGACGATAGTTGATATACGACAACAAATTCCCGTGTTTAGTTATGGCGCACAGTTGGAGCATCGTCCGCTATAGGCTTTCATCAATCAACGAAGTCAGCAAGGTTCACAGACGAACAAACACACGTTGTGCGGTAGAGGAGACATACAACAGTTGTTGTCTAACATCATGTACGTCACAAGCAGTGCTCACTAGGCCATCAGTTGAATGAATGAGAGCCTTAGTACGTGGTATGAATGCAACTATTTCTAATTCCAATAATGCTCTGCTGATACAATAAATGAAGGTGATCACAGGAAGGTTGCTGTCAGTTTTCGCTGTGAACTGAATTGTCTATAGAGGAAAAGGGTTTGCACTGTCAGTACAATCCTCATTAATCTGACTGGCATATTTTTACATTCGCCACTTAACCTTGGTATGGTTTATGCAACTTACAATACACACATCTGTTAGGTTCTTGATATCCATGGTTTGGGGTGTGTTATTATTCTGAAACTTAAACTATCCTATCAGCTGTCTCGTATGCACCCATCAAATCTACAAAAATTCCTTCCATGTACAAAGTAGTTTATTGCTTACTTTCTTGCCACGTCAATGGGTAGATTAATTCACCACAGCATGCCACGTATGCAAGTTTCCAAACTTGCCTAAGTGTGTTGTTTTGGTCCATAAAGGTACACGCAACCCGAACAATCCCGTTTGTTTACGTGTCAAGGTTATTGGAATGCAGCGTCCTACACGCACGTTCAGTCGCGTAATTCTCTCGTTTTCTTCTGGACGGCCGCGTATTTCTGTGCTCGTGTGCGGTGCCAATTTTCCAGGTGTTCTGACCAAGAAAATCGTGCCACATATGCAAGTGTAAATCCATTCCGTTTACGGATTGACTATCGAGCTTGCAATAAGACTGTGCCTATGAAGACGGACAGGGAGAGAGATAGAAAGACAGACGGCTGCATCGCATAGACATGTCTGGCAAGGGGTCACCAAACTTGTGCTACCAGTCCTGCCAAAATGGTAGGCGGTGTACGTGCAGCGAACGTTGACGGTGTTGGAAACGCGCGGGCGTGCTAGAAGGTTATACGCATTACCCAGTGGATGCTGGGCGAATACGAGATCGATACCGATTGCGTTAGAAGGGGATGGCGTTACCAGCGTGCGACTGAAATCAATTGATTTCGATAACTGATCATCGTTGCCGCAGTGATCGTGTTCACAACCTTCTAGTTGATGTGTGTTTTGTAAGGGTCACGCTGAAAACCGATTGTAGTGAATTTTAATCGACTAGAATGACCGTTTTGATTCACTGTACTGTTGATTCAGAACGTTAACTAATATGTTGACTCATCATGTCTCCCTGAAATGAATAGTATCTTTAGGTACTCTGGAACTCTATTTTCTAACACTTGAAGTGACGATTATCGGGTCTTGCTTGCCAACTGCTGTCAGTAGTAGGAGTAAACTAGTACCGACCTATTCTTCTGACTTCTCTATAGTGACTCCTTATCTGTTAATTTCATGTTATGTACCTCAAACGTGTCATTCATCAGTTCGTTTTCATAAACTTCCTTTTTGCTGTTGGATAGTTTACAAAGTACCTGTGTCTTATGTGCGGCGGAGATTTAATTTATGTGAACTCCAAGGAATTCGATTTTATGTTGTGGTAGAGAGAGAGAGAGCTGTCAGTGAGGTGCAACAGTCATCAAAACACAGTCTAGGGAACAAAATCGTTTTCGGTTATTCATCATCAGGCCCATTGCATAACTTTCATATGCTACACTGTTATCAGGAGAAACAAACAAAACAAGTAACAGATTCACATGAAGTCAACCATGTCGTAGATACAAATGAAGCCAGCACCTTGATACCATTGAGTAACAATTATGAGGCAGCTGGAACCGTAGCAGTTTGATCGTTCATGGTGTACTTGCAAGCCTTGGACAAAGCACTTCCGTGCTCACATGGGTTAATTATTCAGTTGGATTCCGTTCGCTTCACCTGTGACCAAAATTCGACATTTCACGGCTTTTGATTGACTGCCCTTGTTGACTCGGTGAGTCGGATGAAAAAAAGATGCCAGTTTGATATCATGACCCTAATCATCAAGGTGTACCACGATTGTTCTGGTAAATATCGTAACGAATCTGCTATTAGTCCAGGCTGAATGATGCTCACGGATGCGTCCAGGTAAACGTCTGGTCTTACGACTCAGGGAAGAGGAAATAAGTATACGCAGAAAGAAACCTCAGAAACAGGCACGTTATGCTCCAATTCCATACACAAAGTTGGAGCAGAGTTGAGACAAACACGTAATTTTGCAGTATAGAAGGTTCTGTTCACAAGGGCATTGAAACTTCCAGTGGTTGTTCCAGGATGAGTATTGTCTTTGAAGAGTAACAGAATATACACCACTTCCTTTCTCACTAAAACACTGTACTTTTTCTCGCAACGTTGCATAAGCTTGTTTACAAATTGCTCCGCATAACTATTTTGTAAGAAAAATGAGCACAAGAAAGACAGTTTGTCGGAAGCCGTATCATGTGTGCTTATTTTCATGGTCCTGTCAATCAAGTAGTGTAAGAGTTTTTCTTTTTCATCAGAGGGGTAAAGCTGCTGGAACGACATATCGCGTATTTTAGGTCTGTCTCATATAGATATTACTTTGGACAGATTTATCAGTACCCCGTTGAGTGAGCACCTCCCGGAAGGTCAGTTTATCGTTACATTTAGCTTCTAGTTTAGATGTTACGTTGATGTGGGTTGAGTTGAAAATGGCTCATGTGTTTGTTGGAATAGTACGTTCGCTAACCAGGCATGGGATCATCATCATCATAGACAGCAGTACATCAGTGGCTCACACTGATGCTTAACTGCTACACAACCACGAAGAAAAAGAAGCAAACCTTGTTTAGAAGAGAAAAAGGGGAAAGGAAAGAGGATTTAACCACTAAAAATAGCTACATCTATATTCAAATATACAACATCAAGGCGCCTACACCTTGCAAACAAACATGCATGGGATATCGCCCACATGTTGCTTATAAACACCACATTCACGAGTGGCTTTTTCTGGTCGGTCTTTTCTAGGTTTTGTCATGAAATTGTCTGCAAACAAGATCTCACCGGGGCTCCCAGTGCCACACCACCCATTTGCCCATACAATTCATCGTTGAATTCAAACTGTATGTTGTGAGTGCAAAAGCGCAGTGGCTGTTTCCATTATTTTGAGGATATACACACATTTGGGTTGTCGTCCACAATATAATCACATGAATAGTTTGTTGTCCCTTTCAGTGGTACATTTGTAAACAAGGACGACACGTTATTGTCCAATTAAGTTAAATCCGTTGATCACATTAACGAATTCAAAGGAGTCTCGTAGACTATGCTGTGACAATTTCTTTCAGACGGGTTCAAGGAGGTACGATAACTATTTAGCCAGAAAATGGTGTGGCGAGTTACCCGTGTTTGTAATGGATCGAGAAGGTATACTCACTTTGTGAACTTTAAAAAATTCATAAAGCCGGAAAATTGTGGTTGCAGTAAGTTTAACGCGTTCAACAGTTGAGGAGAAACGGTTTATTCGGATCTTGCGGCTGTCATGGCGCACCATCCACAGTGATCGATCAAACTGCTACGGTTCCAGCTGCGTCATAATTGTATCAAGGCGTTAGCTGCATTGGTCTCTACGATATGGGTGACCCCTGTTACTTGTCGTGTTCGTTTCCCCCTGATACCACTGTACCATATGAAGATTATGCAATTGGCCTTATGATGAATAACGGGAAACGAGCTCGTTCGCCACATTACTCTGGAGATTTTTAGCCATTATGTAACGGTATTGACGGATATTCCTTAGTATGCTGCGAATTCTCATATACTTTTTGACATCTTCCCTCCATTGTCTAGCAATACAGTCTGTAAGACTATGTATGTGGCCATTGCTTGAACATTGAGACAACTACTCGAAAATCAAGTCAGTTTTTGCTCTCTGTTTGAACTCAGTGGTTTTACTGCAACTATCATTAAACAGAGAATCCGTGCTCATAATTTGGTATCACTTTTGGAACAGATCACGAGCATGAACGCCTGACTCTGAACATCAGAATGAAGCAGTCACTGAGATTGTTTTCAAATTATTAACGGAACTGCACACTGCTTCTGAAGACTGTTATGGTGCCTGCTACAATCATTTTCACAAAGAAGAGGACATAATTTAGGGTGCTTTTCACACTGGAAAAAGCTTACAATTCAGACACCACTTCTTGCCTTTAATCCTCATAGCTACAAGGACAATTTTTAGTTAAATGAATAAACTGAAAATCTGTTTCGGTTCTACGTAAGCCTAATTAATAAAGTTTCTTGGGCTTACAGACCAGGTTTTCCTCGAAGATCTCAGTGAAATCACGCTTGCTTTTCGTCAACTTACTGCTATGTTAAGCGTCACTGCCACTGAATTCCAGGAACCGTTTGCCTGTCGCATCCTTGAAGTAAGTCTCCATCACCCAGGATATCTGAGGACATTGGGCATTTATGCGTCACTGATCGTATGTGTCAACCGTATATTGCTCAGAAATCACAAGTTTGAAAGCTGTCCATGGCGTTTTCGAATCGACGTCCAGTCCATTAAATAAATCAAGGTGAAAACAGTGGTAGTAACAAGATGGCCACAAATGCTAAACACACAAAAGCGCCAAGTTCTATGGTGGAGGATGCTGCCACACAGAACTAACTGCTCTTTCTGTTAGTTTGAGGAAGAACCGGTTGCCTCATCGTCTATCACTTGTTCTGCTTAGCCAATGAAAGTTCGTCTTCAAAGTGAAAAAAGTCGGGGAAGAAAGCATAGACCGTTGTTAGGCGTAATCTTCAGGATAGCTGAAACGTTCACCATTCCCCGGTTGTAGTTTTTTTTGTGCGGAAGATTGCTTTTCAAGTTATCCTGGTTGGATAACCCGGTGACAGTAAACGATATCTTTTTTCGACTACTCGAAATCAACGACGCCGGTGTATGAACCACTTGATGGAGAGAGGCTGATGTTGTTCAGAAGCCCAGTGAATGACAATCAGATTCCTTATTCTGACTAGGACTATTTGCAACAGATGTACCTAAATGCTGTTGAAAATTTCGAATATAATTATTATACTTTTGGCATTAAAAATTAATGTAGTACGCGATTAAGCGCGGTCGACCGATGTGCCATATGACTGTAACATACCTTGCGACGAATAACAGCATTGTCATGAACATGAAAATTACGGTGACTACCCAAACACTGCCTTTCACACGCATTTACCCCATTAAGCTGTGTAATTTGCTGGCACAGCTGCTTCTGTTCAGATAACTATTGGTCAATATACCACGACAGTTTAGAAAGTTGAAGATGCAATTTTCTGTCCACAAGAAGATCTAAGATGCTGATTGTTCCATAGATTGTTTACCTCTTCATCTATTTTTGTCAACTTCTCCCCTTTAGACACAGTTCAACTCATTGACCAATTACTTGGACTTCACCTGGACTCCGACACAAGGTTGTCAACACTGTGAAGAAAATACAATTGATTTGTCCAAACCGGAAGTAAGCATTTCAGTGAGAGCATGTCTACATCGTGACTTATCTAGTACGAGCTTGGAGAGGTAGAGGAAATGAGTGTGTAAACCTACCAGGAATTCGACGTCTGAATTTATGACCTAGCATAATTTGTGTTCCAGTGACGGTTTTGCATTAGATGTCATCGATTTACACACAATCCGAACTCATTCCTAAGCACTTCTGAAAGCTGCTACAAGAGGTCACGATTAACCGTTAGACACACACACACAGCGGAAACAACTGAGTCACGGAAAAACAGAGTAATTCAGATAGGTCGCCTTCGTACCTCCTCATTTTGTACCGTTTTCAAGTACTTTATTAGTACATGTCTATTACTGCGCGAATGGGATTGAGGAATTTTACAAACAGTCTTAGACATAACTGAAGCAAAACAGTTTTACCGGAAAATTTTGGATTAGCTGTTATCTCGTTTTAACTAATATCTCTATGTAACTAAGGCTCCGTTGGCATTTCGTTTCAGATTTACCGGTGGGGTTATTTCTTTTATCTGAGGCGTACTTTGTCATGTAGCTTTTGTTTGAGGTATCATTGTTTTGTTCATTTAGATGACACTGATACAATTACTAATTTCTTAACGTTTTCGTTGCGCCTAGACATACTGCCATAGATTGTGTATAATTGCATCATCCCATCACGATAACAAATTGTGAACAGAAATATTTGTTTGGAATTATGAACAATATTGACATTTTGCTGCTCCTTTTTTCAGCTCTTTCCTATCATCCAAATTAGCATCTTCCTCGATCAAGCAACGCCATTTCTGGATGTTTTTTTCGAACGTTTTTCCGAGCTGACATATCCAAAGAATCGGATTCATTTGACCATATATGTTGCAGTAAGTCTCCCTTCACTGACCCAACTTCACAAACTGTTGACTGACTCAAACTAGTACTCAGACCGTGTGTGAATTAGAACTGATTTCTTCTCTACGGCCATCTGGTTTGCTTGATCTAATCATTTGTCTAGTTTAAATCGAAGGCAAAGGTATAACAATGCCTGTTTGATTTCTAATGTTCTCTGTAGACCACTGAAACTGTATTCATTTTGCTGCAAAACTGAACAGCCCAATTCATCATCACCTGCTTGGCCACATGCGGATATTTTGAAGGCAGTTTTTCAGCCAGACTTAACTCATTTGTTGTAAGGTATTTGTGAACCGCATTTTAAAGTCAACTAGTCTATTATCTAACAATTAACTGAGAACGACGACAAAAATTATTAGAGTGGTGCTGGAATGTGCTAAGCTTCATTGGCTGTTTTGGTGTCGCATCAGTGTCAGTGTATCTAGTTGGATACTATTTTGCTGCAGGTATCCACTCACTTATCTTCGGAGGGTCAGAATCAATTAGAGTAATTTGGCTGATTCGGGCAAAGTTGAAGGAATCCAATGAACAAACCAGTGACTGAGACTGCACTGGTCGCCGCTGTTTATATCTGACGAAACCACATTGGGAGCCTAAGGATCTGACTGAACTAGGCTGCCTGTTTATTTACAGTAGGTTATACATTCCACTAATTCAGCTGGTACATCATTACCCAAGTGAAATTTCACGGAAGGGAATTCGCCAGTAGAACTGCAGAGATGATTGCTAGTTAAATCCTTTTTTTCTTCTCTCTTCCTGTACAGGGTTTGTTTCTTTCCTCAAGGTTGTATGGCAGTTAAGCATTCATGCGAACCACTGATGTATTTCTGTTTATGATGGTGATGAACATTAACTGTCACACGGCCGGTGGATTTCCACTGAACTTATCTCTCAAACTGAATGCAAGTCAACAAGTTACAGTGTGGTAATCGAGTACGAAGGTGTGACGCTGAGTTAAACTCGGGCAGTTGATCAGATGCTTACGGTTCTGACAAGTAAATAGAATTCATGCGCAACAATGAATCTCAGAACATTACTACGAAAACGTTTATGATTGCGTTGTTCAGCACAGAACTAGAAACAGATGTCTTTGGACTTGTATACTTATGCCATTGAGACAATCCCCCGGAATTATTCCGCTGATGTCACAAGCAGTTGCGCCATCGATGTTCCACTTCCAGCACCTACCACAGCATTATATATTATATGAATAAATTACATATATTACAATTATATTATATATTATTATATTATATATTACATTATTATATTATACATAGTAAGTATTATTATTTTATTATTATATATTATTGTATTATATATTATTATATATATTATATATATTATGAATATATTACATGAGTAGCGACCAAAGTGGTGGCGATCAGAACTCAGCCCCGAATACAAGCTATAAACGAGTTCAGTGGAACCGAATATGGATAATGATACAAAATACAATTCGAAGTAGTTAAAATAATTCGCAACGATACTGAACATGACTGTGGCCTGAGCCGTCGCTCACCTCAGCAGTGGAAACGCGTAAGAAAACTTAACTAGGAGAGTTGAAAATGAATAACTAAAGAATTCTAAGCGGAAGAGCTAGAAATGCTATGAATATAAATATGTCATTGACGGCAAGACATTGCCATAGTACGTAACGTTCGTTCGTAGCCAGTGATTTGAGTGGTCACGGAGACCCCAACCGGACAGATGGCATACTCACTTTACTCAATAGAACAGTCAGGGCTTTCGTACTTCGTAACCACGTTGTTGCTTGAACACCAGGCAGTTTTATTCCCGTGCTGATAGAATCAGCGTATAATGCCCGGTAAGTAAAACGTTTAGCTGTCATGCAGAATATGTGAGCCGACCATCGCAGAATGCGCAACGAGATTAGCTGATCATTCGATCGCACACATCGAGCGCTCCGAAATATACGTTGGCAAACTGCCGCATT